>JAIGNY010000864.1:1625000-1788615 GCA_020152595.1 Chiridota heheva | reverse complement strand
TTTCTAAGTCAGAATGATTGTTTATTACCAGTCTTAGGTTATTCGGCACGTGTAATTGTAATTACTGTAGCCAATATATTTTCAGATCTTTTACCAGTTCAAGCTTGTATTTTGTAGCCTGGGACGTACAAATTTTAATAGGCCTAGTACTTGATCTACTTCTAGATTTAAAGTTGAAATTTTATCATTTGCATCAAGTATATATTTGTGTGTGTTGTGGAGTGTCAGAGCTCTGATACACTTGATTATCTTTGCTGTATACTGCAATTACTGTTTTAAGTGCATCGAGTCTGATGTTCTTATCCCTGTAGGATTTTGCACTGTTTATATATTATTGTAGCATAAGTGCAATTTTAGAAATTCTGCAGCAGTTTGTTAAGACACTTCCATCTAATCATGGACCAGAAAGTGTATATCCGTTTCAGCTCCCCTAAAACCTTTAAGACATTACCTTCGGTGGGTAACAGGGTGGCTTAGAGTACTGTGGAGTTCAGAGATAATTTTTTCCCTATAACCCCCGACAATATCAGGTATGTTTCCCGCCTCAAGGTAAATCAACGGCTATTTAGCAAAATTGATTTTCTTGCAAAAAACCCATCAGCAACAGAGGAAGCTATACGGGATGCGGGCGGATTGCGACCCATTTGCAAGTCGTGTTGCATCATACATAGACGCGCGTTCAAGCAGGACATCTGACAGGAGACTACCACAAGCACCCCAGAAGCAGTATTCAGTACTGGATAACCGAATGGATAGCGACAGGCAATTTCACAGTAATATATCCCCCAGTACAATGGGTAGGTTGGGAAAATTCCAGCCCACCGGGAATCCACCCAGGTGCAATAGAAGCTGTCTTTTTTTCGGGGGAGGCAGTAGGGTAGGTGACTATCATGATACCCGTCAGTATGCTAATGATACGATGGATGCAATACGGCAACACTTCCGCCGAGATAACTCTTATGAGCATAAAGAGGAGAAAGTCAGACGTGCACCACGTTGAGCACGACGCGGTGAGTTTGATGATGATGGAGATAACTCTGATAGAGAGAGGACGAGATTCCTGAAACCATCCACCTTGCCGAAAGGTTTATTTTCGACGGTAAGTCGAACTGTAAATTGTTTAGGCAAAAGTTTACCCACTGTGCTGACGACGGCAGGTTGGTCAGCTGAAGAAATGAAGGACGCCCTTTTTGGAGCATGTCAGGGAAGGCAGGGGATTATTTTAGCCTCCTTAATGATATGGATGGGGACATGCAGGTCAGGAAAATCTTGTCGGAACTCGAAAGATATTCCGTGGCGATGAGCTCCCCGAGACACTGCAGACCAAATTTCAGAGCGAAGTCCAGGAGCCAGGTAGCTCAATTGGAAGAGCGCACGATTGAGGTGCTGAAGGTATTCGGTTCAAGCCTCGGACAGGTCTAACTTGTTTTTCCACAGCTATGCAGACAGATACGCGATCATCAAAGCGGAAGTTCGTCGTTTGCAGCTTCCTGCTTCTCATTCAGCTGTTAAGAGAAGTGGCAATGGTTGAATGGTGCTCGCCGTTTTTTGGAGGGGACGTTAAACCGTCGGTCCCGATGGTAGGACAGTCACCTTTACGGTTCTCTGAACACTTCTTAAAAAGAGTAGGGTGAAAACCCGGTGTTCATCTACTTCCGTCCCGACTTCGATTACATTCCTGAAGACTTCCATTCATCTTCCCGCGCATCAATCAGAAGCTGCTGAAGAATGCGGGAAGGTCAAAAGATGAAAAGCCTTTTAAATCCAGATTGTAACTCATTGTGGAATATCAGGAGACTACTTCTAGGCGGAAACTGATCAAACTGAAGGTAAACTGAAACTTACTGAGGTGGTTTTCACACCCTAAAGGCCCTGAGACATTTGGACACAAGACGTGGCTGGTAAAACAATCACTTAGATTTCACCTACCAAATGCTGTGGTTTACCAACAAGACATTGCTATCCAGAGGAACTGGGCCTACCCCCAATTTGAGAGAAAGGATATCATCAGATCTGAAATAGAAGCATGTACCCGCTGTGGCCAATAGATACTCAAGTAACTGCAACACCCGGAGACACAGAATCTGGGCATTTACAGAGTTTGATGCCTTGTCAAAGGAGGCTAATCAGGCAGAATCATTATGCGCAAAGGAGTGGGTCAACTTAAACGTTTCTGACCATAGTGGCATTGGCCTTCACTACAGATGGTCTTGATTGTGAGTCTAATCCAGAGAAACCTAACGGAATGTCAGACGTCAGAGCTTTGTCAGAAACTTGAATTCATTCAGGATCTTTTAGTCATGAGGCCATGTGGTATCACAGGCAACAGTATTTTCTCCAACGTCTAGAGGCAATTCAGAGACTATCGCTTGATTTCATGAACTGCAAAGAGAACGACAAGGCATTCAAGGCAACATCGGCAACCCACCCACAGATCAACAAAGGAGTGATTTGAGTTATTCAGATCACATCAATTTTATGTAACTTAGATGCAGAGATACGGAAATGACGCCAGAAGTGAGTCAGTCTCAACCACATATGTGGATAATCACTGATAACTGATTTACTGCATATTAATTCAAAATAATCAGCTAAAGAGGTGGGCTTATTTCATAATACTAAAAGTATATGAAAAAGTCAATTTCAAATACAATATGTAGGCTGGCAAGTGAGGTGAAAGAATGTCTTTCCTAGATGACAAAGCTTGACAGTGCCACATAATGGGATTTGAATATCACATTTTCTTACAAATTAATAAAAATGACATAGAAATGATATAATGAAATTTTTTAAATGGTATCTTTCACATTTAGTTAATCATTTTCATGACAATTTCAATCAGTTACCAGTATCTTGCACATTTAATCATTTTCACAACCTTCAATATCTGGTTCCTTACCACTTTAGTTTACCAGTCCATAAAAAGGTTGAATTATTGAATAACAGGTGAGAGTTTCATATACAACATTGAAATTTTATATGAACCAATCATTTTTCCAGCAAGTCATGATCAGATCATGATTCTCCTGACTACATAGATCATGAAGATTCCTATGAAATAATAAAGCAAATTAATTCTCTGAATGTACAAAACAGGTTGGTCATAATGGGATATCCCTCATTACTTTTTTCTTTCATCTCACTATTCTTCTGTATAGTTGTGCATCCCCATCATGATTTGTTAATTTGTGATATCTCAAAATTTTTATGTAATTCTTTAAATTTTGTTCTTTAAATTCAGCTACTTGTTAATTTCAGAATGTCCTTTTCTAGATACATGATTCAGGATGTGACCAACTTCCAAAACTTTTGCTATAAGTCCAATGCTATATTTTAAACTACATTGACAAAGGAATAACAAAAAAAAAAAGTTTTGCCAAAGGTAATAAAGGATCCTTCCCCATTGATGTCACAGATAATGGTGAAACAACAGCTAAAAATTAAAAATGCAGTAAATTGGTCAATTTTTAACAAATTTGAATGGAAAGTTTTGCTATTTTAACGGTTTACATCATATTTTAAGCCAATAAGCCCACCCATGTTGCCTCTAGATGTCCATAGTCTTTTAAAATTGATCTGGTGGCTAAATCAAATCTGATTATTCTTTTTTGAACTTGTAGCCAGGTTAATATGCTTCTCTTAAGGTTCATATAAATTGGATGCATACCTTCATTATAGGGGAAAAGGTTCAAATAATTACTTCAAAGCTTATAATTGTCTAATAAGATTCTGCTTCCAATAGTCATTGTTAAATTACAATTTGTGACTGTCAAAGTAAATAAGTTTTAATTGCATGCGCTCAATGGTATACACAAACTATGAAGTAATGTCATCTGGTTTTTTCAGTTTGTTTAATTAACTGTATATGTTATTTTTGTACAGCCTGTAAGGACATTCACAGCCTCATAGAGAAATATTTTAATCACATTTGGATTTAACATTCAAAATAGTTAACAAGCATTCTGTTTGATAGAAAGATACAGGGAAGGGGGAGGGGGAGGTGGACTTTTACTAAAAGTGGTAGTTATGTGCAACGCATCAATTGAAAACTACACTCTAAAAAAGATGGTCAAATTTGACCACAATATGGTCAAAATTTGACCAAGTGGGGAGTGAATTATGCACTGAACCATGTGGTCAAATTTGACTAAGTTAGCGTGGTCAATATTTTTGATCAAGTCAACTTGGTCAAATTGACCACATATGGAACCGTGCATAATTTACTCCTCACTTGGTCAAATTTGACCATTAACCTTTGGTCAATCTGTTGACCACAGCAGCTTGCTCAAATCTTTTGACCATTTTGTGGTCAAATTGACTCAAAAATGACTCGAGTTGACTAAATCCTCGGTCAAATATAAATCCTGCTTTACAAATAAAACAATAACAACACATTGTTTCAGTTTGGAATTGTTTAATTTCGTTACATTCCTGGGTAACCGTTAATGATACACTAATGGTTTTATAATACAGATAACAAAGAAATAAAATATTACTACGTTTACTTTAAAAGATGTGCAAATTAAAATCTTTAATGAACCTGAAATTTAAGGCACATGAGCATGTCAAGTTGTCAGCATCGGAAATGATTAGTAACTTTTATATTAACATCTGGTGATAATTATCAACTATGTCCAACAAAAAACAGCAAAACAAAGTTTCTATTCCAACTTAACTTACGATTTGTTTATGAAGCCTTGTAAAACTACCTTTAAAATGCAGTAAAAAAGTCCCGTACAAACACAAATGGTTGCAATACACTGGGCCTCAACTTACAACATGTTGGCATTTCTTGAATTTTAATAGACTTTAGAAGTTTTCTAATTTTGCCTCTACATGTTGAGATGTCCACACAACAACAAAATTATTCAAATTATAAGTTAGTTTACTCTCATGTATAAAATTGTCTGTTGTAAAACTGTCATATCTCTTCATGCCAAACGCGAGCAAGTGTCATACTTCTTTTTAATGTATCAAACTATTCAGTATCTTCCTAAAAAGACCGTAGTTTTTCTGCAATTGACATCACATTCTAAGAAAGACTTCATTTTCTGTAAAATTGTACCCTTAAAAAAAGAAAACTGCCTCGACATGTACAATTTCTATGTGATTAAATGAACATAACAAATCTCAGCAGTTCAGTCTTTATAATTTTTAAGCTAACACTTTTAATTTTAAAATAACACATAATAAATGTTTTGAATTGAATTTTTTACGCATGACACAATTTGACTGACATGAAGATTAAAACTGTTTCATATGATTGAGAGAGCCATGCACGGCCGAGGATAAAAACCAATGGGCTTACTTAAATTGTGGATCATCTGGTCATACAACCTTACATATCAATTTGCATATTAAGACTACAGCATCAAAAAATCTGTATGGTCTATAAATGCATAGCAATTTATATAATGATTAAAATAGCTTTAAAATCTTAGCACATCAGTTTTTGTTTATTCTGAAAACAGCATAAAGTTCTGGAACTTTTTTCACTCTTATGGGAACAGTCCTCTGTTCACCCAGTCCAACATCACAAAAACTTTTGGATTAGGTCGAATGACGTCACGCTCTGGTAAGACATTAAAATCCGTAGGTTATCAAGTTTTGACATTTAGCTAAAATTTAATCGCGAAACGGGCTATGCCTAGTCCACTCCAAACATTTAGAACAAAGTTGAAAAACAAGGTCTGGGAAAAGTATTTACAGCCACAGGTGAATTAGGGATCAAGGTAAGACTCGAATGATAAACTTAGGTTTATTTCTAGGCCTCTTTTGAAGAAAGTTTGCATATGTCGAATTAAGGTTTATTTGGGCTAACGTTACCACGTTAGTTGGCTTATCATTTGTTTTGCGATCAAAATAGGCTAACGTTAGGCTAACAATCTGTTGTTACTTAGCTTAGGCCTACACGTACACATACACGGCGGACTCAAGACTATTAAAATACAATGCATAGCCTAACGTTAGTCCCTGCTGTTAGTTACATATCTACAATTTGAGGTATTTTGATAATAGTGTCAGTAAACGTTGCGGCATTTTTTAATCACTTGGGGCGAATATTGACTTTGCAAGGCTTTCAAATTTCTGTTCTGGTCAGTAGAGGAAGGGTGGCAAATGATTTAATAATCCTCATTTTAATTTTTTTAAATTAATTAAGAAAGGTTGCTATGAAAGATTGTTCTTGAATCATAGCCACAGCTGTTGATTGAGACTCGTGAGTCGTGATTGTTGTGGCTAGAATTGTGTGGTTTATTTTTCTCATAGGCCTACATTTTCTTATATTTCTTTGCATACATATCCTTGGATATACTTTTCATTATTTTGCCAATGTGTATGTAGGCCTAGGCCAATATTTTTCCAATGGGGCACATACGGGCACCGCCATACAGGTCAATTTGGTCTTGTACGTATTCCAGACCATCGATTAGCCAAACAGAGTAATTGTTATGTATAACCCATGGCAACACAATAAATGGCCGGAAAACAAGCTTGATTCAGATAGTGTAGTAGTGGTAATCTCAATAGTTTCAAGTCCGACACCCGTTTGCTCTCTCGTAAGTTTCTTTATCCCCAACCTCGTGCAACCCAAGGGTGGCAGGACCAATCATAGGTCAGAATTTGATTAACATGTGCTGACCATGCATGGGTGAAACTTGTATACAAATTTAAGGTGTATTGCTTCCTGAGACCAGACAAGAGGAATAATAATAATAGGGTAATAAAATCTACTGGGAACGGAACTTAGTGTATAGCAAGGTTTAACGTCACGAAAGCATCCAATGCTGGACATTATATCAAGACGGCCACGTCCTTTGATAAGCAGTTGTGAACTCACTGGATGCAGACCCACAGGGATTCGAACCTGGGATGTGCAAGTGAGAGGACAAAGCACTAACCACTACACCACAGAGGTCTATTTAACCTAATTAGGAAGTTATTAAATGAGTAGGATGTATGAAGGCCAGACTATGTTATGTAAAACAAAAGGGCGGAGGAATATTACACAACATCCCTCTGGTTTGTTTTTTTTTTTTTTTTTTTTTGTGAACAAAATTTTACTAAGCCATGGTATCTTGGTAGATAACTAAATGCATGTTAAAATGAAATTTGGAGTAGGGGGGTGTCAAAAAAAATGTATAATATGAAACTGACAAATGCATCATTAATAATGTTATATCACAAAAAAAGAACACAATACTGATTAAATAGAATATAAAAAGTAGATGGAAAGTAATCTTCAAAACACATGAACGAAAATTTGCCTTATCATCTTGGGCAAATTTTTTTTTATATATATATATATATAAATGAATAAAAAGTTAACCTCTCATTCTTTAAACAAAAACTTATCACCTACGTTCTATATACAATAAGTTTAATACACATGTTACTTTACATTATATTTTGTTGTACTCTTCAAAATCTCTCAAATGAATCTTCCGATTTGCTGACACCCGAATTTATATTTGTAGCTTTAAGTGTCCTCACTGGAATATATCAATAGGAGACCAATGTGTGTTCTGGTTTCCAGAAACTACCTGCAATTGTTTTTAAATCAAAAACAATTTTCTGGAAATCCAACCTTATCTCAATTTCCATTTTAACCCTAAACACCCATTATGAATCATAGAAATTCATTAAGCTAAACAATAGTTTAATTTCAAGGTTTGTCAACAATTTATCACAACAATGCAAAACCTAAACCTTCCCCCCAAAAAGGTCTCAGAACTTAAATACCTGACATATCACTACACTACTAACACAATAAACCCATTTATTTTATTTTTTAGATACTTTAGTTTTTTTAATGTTCACAAGTAATCTCTAGTGGTAATCTCAATAGTTTCATGTCCGACACCCGTCTGCTCTCTCAGTTTTTTCATCGCATAACAATTTCTCACCTCACAATAAACATGGGCGGTTTCGATACAATTCTGCTGATTCTCGTAAATCTCAGTCACCAATTTTCGGACTCAATATACCACACGCACACAGCAAAACCAATCAGGGAATCAATCATGCATACAAACAAAATTGTGTGTGACTACTGCCTCATCCCAGGGCATAAATTGGGACAGTGCTTTCAGCGACGACGCGATTTAACGACAGACAACACATACTGAGCATTCTAATCAGTCAAATAAAAATTAATGACCCGAACAATGATGGACGGAAAACTTCAGTCATAATTTTGCGAACAATCAAGGCAATCGTTTCATGATTCTAACGGTAGGAATAGGGATTTTTGGTATAGGAATTGGTGATAGTATCATCACTCAACTTACCCCAGGGTAAATAAATCTACGTACCCACAAGCAAAATATATTGGTACAGAAGAAAAGGTTGATATACAATTAATGAAAATAATTATTTTAAAAGACAATTGCCAGATGGGAAAAAGTGTCTTATGCTTTTTGACAGTGGTGCATCAAAAACAGTTATTTCCGAGACATACGTGAACAATTCACATTACCTGTCAGACCTACAATCTACCAAAATTGAACTCGTCAAATTTACCTTAGGGAATGGACAATTCATAATAGCAGATTAAATTTGTACTTTTATGTTAAACATTCAAAATCATCAATTTGAATTCTCTGCACTTGTTGCCTGTAATTTGATCAGTGTCAATTTGATTCTGGGTACTCAAATGTTAAAGGAGTTACAGGGCAGCCTTAATTTGACCACACATGTATTTTAGATCATATCAAAGTTTGTCTCCTTCCGTCCTGTGTGCAAACTTGTCTTGAAGCCGGGGGAACAAAAGCACATTGTTTTGCAAGGAAGAATCCCTGCTTTTGCAAAAAATTCATAACTCATTTACACACTCAAGGACCATTTTACAAGTTATGCCCGACTAACATGCTCGTCAGACTAAACAAAGGTCGCACTAAGACTTCACTTCGAAATAAAAGTGCACACCAAATTGTCTTGAAAGTAAACGATACCTTTGCTACATCAAATTTAGGACCGATAGCTGTAGTTGACCAAGAAATTGACAAACACTTATTAGATTTTTATTGCGTTTGATGACCGTGAATGTGTACAATACACAGACCACTTATGTCACAAACAAATAAATAAAGATGATGCAAGTACTGTAATCACTGGTCTGAAAATAAAACAACTGTTAAAGCCTACAATTTACACAAATATCCACATTTGGAAGAATCAGATCCAATTGCCAGTCAGACTGAGGATGAAATTATCACGACACAAATTTTGTTAGATAACAGTGTATTGACCACACATGAACAGAATGAAGTTAAGGCTCTTATCAAGGAGAAAAGGGAGGCCTTTTCCCTGTATGGTGAAATATCTAGTTGTCCAACCTTTGAAACTGACCAAAGAGCTTCCACACATGGAGAACTGACGGTCGTAAAGTGTAGCCTTCGGCAAAGAAACACCGACCAAAAACCCTATATGGCTCCAATTTGTCTCCTGCAGATTCACTCAACACCCATAGTCCCATGGGCCCCATAAAAATCCCTTTCCAACAATGTGTGTAGCCGCTGAGAGCGCTAGAGCAAGCCAGCAAATGACGTCATTACTATACTTGGGTCATTTTGAAGTGACCTGTGAATTAGAATATAAGGCTGCGCAGTGTGTATTTTGCCGTAGTTTCTTAATGAAAGTCATGTGCAGTTGTAGAGCAAGTCGTTACAAAAGTACTGAAAAAAATCGGAAATCGATCACATTTTTTAATGGTAAGTTAACTAAATATTATTGGTGACATTTATGGTATTAATTTAAGCAAATTTGGGAAAATAGCTTGCCTAAATTGTGTTTTGGGGATTATTTCCTGCAGGTTCCGGCAAATGAGGCTGGGTCAAGTTGGCATGTTTACATTTCTTTATGCACTTGTATGTGTGCAATGTTGTCCAATCAAGAAAATTAAAACACTTTTTTGAGGCACTTTTTGGTCAGATTTTCAGGTTGTTTCCATGGCAACTACATTTTACCCAGTGTTATATTGGAAAACTTTTGTAAATTGTTGAATAATTGAGTCTTAAAATAGTAGGAATAAGATTAAAAATTGAAGGCCAAGAAAGTGATACTGTAGTGATAGGCCCTACTGGTGTTAATACTGCAGTGCTTACTTCTTCAAGATAGTGTGCCAGGATAGGCCTTGGGCCTAACGAAGAAAAAGAACTTGGACCCATTCTAGGACTAGGCCCTAGGTCTAAAATAATTGAAGCTACATATGGTGATCGATTGCAAGATTTTTTTGAAAATTACTACAGTTGTGCTGCACTGTAGTAATGTGGCTCAGAAGTTTGTGCAGGCTAAGGCCAAAGAAATTTCCCTTTATTTATTTTCATTTAGCCTACAATGATTCAATACACAGTGGGAAATAGGCGTAGGCCTAGGCTTACCCTTTTTTTTTTTGTTGCATGCAATATTTTGGCTCTCATTTCAAAAATTGTTGAAAGAATTTGCTATCATCTTTCTATAATGTGTTAATGCACTTCATGGCATAAAAATAATCACTTTAGGTTTAAAATGATAGAGAGGCGTAGTTAAATAGTTTCCCGCTGTAATTTTTGTGTCATGCTCCATTTACTCTATTATGATACATACAAAAATATGCATCATTTTATAGTTAAGCTAGCTTAGTACAGCTGGTGGCCTTGCGACTTTGCTGCCCAGCCGGCAGGAATATGCCATAGTTTGGACATACATAATAAGTTCTTCCAACATAAATATGCATCGTTCTTTTATTAAGATTAGTACAATGCTGGACGTGCGACTTTAATGCTACTGTAGCCGGGATACTGCATGGGAGCCATAAGATTACACAAAAGATTCTTTAATAATTGATAAGATTACATCATTCACTTTGGAAGTCAATGAGCCTGATTATTTTTCGAGAGTGAACCTGCTTCTAAAGTTCCTCCTAATTTTTCCCACGAGGATGATTTGTTTCAAATTGATCAAGTGGGTCTTAATCATATTTATAAAAAAGTGGAAAAATAGCGGTGCATTGGAAAAAAAGTTGTATAAAACAAAAAGCACTTTATTAAAATGCTGTCGCATTTCAGATTTATCATTCAAAGGAAGGCTCTCTGTGTGAACTTGTGCATTTGAATCCCTGGCCATCTTATTGTGTTTAAATTGTTAATATCAATTGTTATTACTGTAAGTTATCAATTTTCATGTATGTACAGCATTTTCTCAGAGATACTCTATAATCATTTGTAATCATTTGATCTGTGTAATCATTTGTACAAAAGATATTGCAGTAGTTATCATTTTAGTAAATCATGATAAGTAGGCTTAGTTTCTGGCCATTACTAAACTCTTACCACTCTGTGAGTACAGAATTTGTACATACTGTAAAGATGATAAATCATTCAGTATTTTGCCTCATTGTTTTCTTTATTTCAGATGGAGATGTATCATCTCATTTTGAGGTCTCTTTGTCATCTCTGTGGAACAAAATTTAAAGAGCATAACCTGGAAGGCTTGAGGTAAGCATTTTTTTTTGTAGCCTTATATTCTTTTTCATGTGTATGTTTACCAAAATGATATTCAATCGTCAGCTTTCAGGACATTTGTTGGTTGCAATATGGGCAGGGAGATTTAAAGATCATCCCTTGAGTGTAACACTCTTTTGTAGGATTGGTGGCATATCATTATTTGGACAATTGATATTTTCCTTAGAAAAGGATTTTCAATTCCTGAAAGTCTTTATTTCAAATGCATTTTCTTGAAACTAACAAGGTGCTGTGTCTCAGAGGGGATCCAGGTGAAAAATGCAGTGCTAGAAAGCATTTTCTGTGCTATGCTTGCAGGGTTTGCTTCAGACTGATAATGGATTTCAATATGTGTAGCCAATACTTACTTCTACTGGTACTTGTTATAAACAATTTCTGTAGCATTTAGAATGACATATTTTGATATATGACTCCCTTTTGTTTTAATTTCAGCGGTTGGTGAAGGACTTCCTCAGCTTTTTGTCAGAATGGCAAGCAGAGATTACAGGAGCTGTTGGTATCAGTAAGAAGGAGAAGCAGAGGTACATAAGCGGTGTCACCTCCAAAGGATTTAACGTGACAGGTGTGTTAAAGATTATTTTGTTTCAAAAACTGAATGCCTATGGATGCTTTCTGCGGTTTGGATGCTTTCTGCGGTTTGGATGCCTTCTGCTGTTTGGATGCCTTCTGCTGTTTGGATGCCTTCTGCTGTTTGGATGCCTTCTGCTGTTTGGATGCCTTCTGCTGTTTGGATGCCTTCTGCTGTTTGGATGCCTTCTGCTGTTTGGATGCCTTTTGCTGTTTGGATGCCTTCTGCTGTTTGGATGCCTTCTGCTGTTTGGATGCCTTCTGCTGTTTGGATGCCTTCTGCTGTTTGGATGCCTTCTGCTGTTTGGATGCCTTCTGCTGTTTGGATGCCTTCTGCTGTTTGGATGCCTTCTGCTGTTTGGATGCCTTCTGCTGTTTGGATGCCTTCTGCTGTTTGGATGCCTTCTTCTGCTGTTTGGATGCCTTCTGCTGTTTGAATGCCTTCTGCTGTTTGGATGCCTTCTGCTGTTTGAATGCCTTCTGCTGTTTGGATGCCTTCTGCTGTTTGGATGCCTTCTGCTGTTTGGATGCCTTCTGCTGTTCGGATGCCTTCTGCTGTTCGGATGCCTGCTGCTGTTCGGATGCCTGCTGCTGTTCGGATGCCTGCTGCTGTTCGGATGCCTTCTGCTGTTCGGACACCTTTGATAAGCATGATACCTCAGTTTCAGAGTGTGCCAGAGAAAAGGTACTGTGTGTGATATAGACTGAACCACACACTCTACCATGTTGTGTTCTATTTTACATCTGATTGCTCCTTCGACCTTCTTTAGATCACAAGCAATTTACTAACTTGGAACTTTTTTTTTATCATTAACAACGTTGAGTTGTATGAAAATGAAGAAAATTCAAAAATCATTCAAATTTGAGAAAATCCCATTCTCCTAACTCTCCTCCCCCCCTAAAATAAAATAAAAAATATTAATAATAATAATAATAATGATATTAATAATAATAAAAATAATAATAATAATAATAATGATAATAATGAAAATAATGATAATAATAATAATGATAATATTAGTAATGATAATAATGAAAATGATAATAATGAAAATGATAATAATACTAATAATAATGATAATAATAATAATAATGATAATGAAAATGATAATAATGAAAATGATAATAATAAAAATGATAATAATACTAATAATAATGATAATAATAATAATAATGATAGTGAAAATGATAATAATGATAATAATGATAATGAAAATAATAATAATAATATTAATAATAATGATAATAATCAAAAGAGTAAATAAATATAAATATAAAAAAAAACTCATTGTTTTTTTTCACATCAATGTCACAGGTTTCATATACTGAGGTTTATTAAAGAATTCAGCATTAGAAACCCAAGTTACAACAGTTGTTGTTGTTCTCTTTTTTTTTTATAGTGAACTTATTTGTAGAAATTACAAAGGAATTGCTGCAAATAGAAGGTGAGACATATGTGCTAAGCAACAAGTTCAACCAAAAAACCCATTGAAGAGTTCTTTGGTAAACAGCATGGAGCCAAAGGTTCCCATGACAACCCAACAATGGAGCAGTTTAGACATCACATGCTAAACCAATGTTGTTGCAGGTAGAAGTTGGGACATTAAAGTGCAATGTAACTGCCAGTCAACCAAGTGAGGCAGAAATGAGTAATGAGCCTCTGCCAAACAGGAAAAGGTGGTCAGATATCAGATAGGCCTAATATCAGATAAACTGCATTAGCCCTTATGTAAATTATTTTCCTAATATCATTATAGATCTGACGTTTATACAAATCTGACTGATTTTGTTATCATGCTAGTAGGCTATCAACAATTACAGAGGGAATCTGGTTATGAGAAAGTTGCTTGACATCCTGATGCTTATTGTGCTTCATACTAATAACACCACTTTCTTAGCGATTATTGATTGGATTAGTAGTCTATATGCAAATATCTTGGGGTTTACAAAATAAGACAACATCATCCCCATTCTGTATGTAAATCATCACTGAAATTGTGAATTATTGCATTAACAAAAGTTTGACTATGGGCGAGCAAAAAAAAAAAAAAAACTACATAATGATGGTATGGCTTTTGCTTATGCTTTTCTTGTTTTTGGTTATACTATTTTTTCAGTTGTAAGGCAGTTTTATTAGGTATTATGCAGTGTCTTGTGCTAAATATTTACTGATTTTGTTGATTCTTATAGAAAAAAGAAAATTAAATGATAAATGCAAGAGTGTAATGTAAGGTTTATTAATAAGTTTATTGGCTTTCACTATTTTAGAAAGGTAAATTGTGTCTCAAATCTTTATACCTGTTCGTTCATAACTTGATAGAGAGGTTTTATAGAAGAGGTTTTATAGATTTTATATATATTTATATATATATTTATATATATATATTTATATATGTATATACTCTGAATCATCAGACTGTCGAATTGCGCCAAATGTCAATGTAATCAAGTGAAGTGGAAGTATAACGAAATGAGCAACGATGTGGGAAGCACGGGAAACCTCATCATATATAAAGGAAAATATTGTAGGCATTTACCACTTTAATGCAAGCACACAGAGGTGGCGGAACTGGGGGACACTGAGGGTACGTTCCTCCACAATTTTATCAAAAGTTACGTTGGGGCTTAAAAAAACGACTAGACTTTTTAAACATCAAAAAAGCAGGGCATTAATATCTGCCAACCTTTATTAAGTCCTTGTTATAGGGCGTGCAAGACATCCCAATTTCATTAGTGGCGCATCTTTCAAATGTTGCCCATGCCAAACTTACGATGAATAGTCAGCCCTTTGTCATAGACTGGCGTGCCCTCCTCCATCTTCAGTTTTTTGCAAACTTAAGTTAAAAGTGCCTGTTTACAGATATAACACTTGAGTGTTCTTTCAAATATTTAAGACAAGTCCACTCTATAATTATAACTGATCCTTTTGTTGAACTTTGTGCTCAATGGCAATTGCATCCCTAAAGTTGAACACACAAAGTTCCTGGGTCTAAGTCTAGACCCCAAGCAACACATTACCAACCTGAAACTAAAATGCAACAGCTCTCTCAACATCCTCCGACTTCTCTCCAACACCACTTGAGGTGCGAACCGCTATGCTCTCCTCAAAACTCTCAGGCTCACCATTCGTACCAAGCTTGACTATGGCAATATTGTCTACTGTGTTGCTCACAACTCATACCTCAACCACATCGACACCATCCAAAATGAAGCTCCAGGCTTTGTCTAGGTGCCTACAGGACCTCCCCAATCACCAGGCTTCATGTTGAAGCCAGCGAATACCCCCTTTCTACTTAGATGTATAAAGCTTAGCCTCTCCTATGCTTTTAGAGTCCTCACCAACACCCAGAATCCTGTTTACAACCTCATTAGGGACCCCAATTTCTCCACCCTCTTTGATAGGACTAACACCCTATCCCCTTCCTTCAGCTTACATATTAAATCAGACCTCTTCCATCTCGGCATCAACCCCGCCACTCTCGGCACCTTCTCCTGGCCCACTTTTCCTCCTTGGGCCACCCCCCTCTCTTCTGTCCACTTGGGCCTCTCCACTCATCACAAAACTCAAACCCACCCTAACCTCTTTATCAATCTCCACAACCAAATCAAAGACCAACTCTCAAATTACACCTCCATCTATACTGATGGCTCCAAGGAAGGCAACAAGACAGCTGCTGCTGCCGTCATCCTAGACATCACCCTCAGTAGCAGACTTCCCGACTACTCATCCATCTTTTCAGCCGAGGCTAAGACCATTCTCCTTGCCCTCAACTTTATTTAGTACTCTCCGCTCAGCCACTTTGCCATTTTCTCCGACTCAAAGGCTGTACTTACTACTTTACTCAATCTTAAATGGGATAACCTCACATGCTACCTTCTCCTCTGAAAACTCCTTTTTCCCACCCTCTGCAGGAAAAGTATTCTTTTCTTCTGGATACCCAGCCATGTTGGCATCCCAGGCAATGACAGGGCCGATGCAGCCGCTAAGCTTGCCCTCAACCTCCTCCCTGCCCCTTTTCCCAAAACCCTCTCTGACATCAAACCGCTTATCGCTTCCCTTGTTCGTGACCGCTGGCAAACCTCATGGAACTCCGAAATTGATAACAAACTACATGTCATCCAGCCCACAATTCCGATCAAATCCACCATCAACAACCTCTCTCGTATCGACAAGGTTCATATTACCTGTCTTAGAATTGGTCACACCCACCTCACTCACTCACTCCCACCTCCTTGTTGGCTCGATCCCCACAACCCCTCTGCCACAATTGCCATTGCACCCTCACAATCCATCACGTTCTCCTTGCTTGCCCCCTGTACAACCTTCCCAGAGCTTCCCTCGCTCCCCACAACTCAATTGCTGAGTTCTTCCAGAAAAACCCTCCGGATAAAATTATCTCCTTCCTTCATCATGTCTCCCTCTACAACCATATTTAATTCTCCTCTTCCACCCCCTCTCTACTTTGTTTTTGTTTCAACCATGCACCTCCCCTCTCAATCATAGCTTTCTGACCTTTTGTTTTTGAATTTCTCTCATTCTCCCCCTGTTTCCTTTCCTCTCTACCTCTAGAATGATCTGACCTCTCAGGCACAATTTAACCTTCATTGTTGTGGTGCCTTTAAGTTCTCATCAAACAAACAAACAAACCTTTTGTTGACAGATTGAAGAAAGTAAACACAAAAATCTGTTATGTGCCAGCTACCCAAATTTCAACAGTTTGGTACCTTTAATTTGTCTGGAAAAATAATGGGGACCTGAACGTTGATTCGCTGAGGACTGATATTTTTAGAATCTGCAGACTTGATTTTGAATCATGCTAAATGTGTAATAATATACTGAGTTCAATTGATTTTACACAACTGAGGAAATGATGAAAAAGCTCCTCAACCATTTTGAGGACCATGACACCTTATCAACTTATTTGCTTTTCACATTCTTTGAGACATTAGATATTATTGAATCACGATCGGACATCAAATTAAGATTGAAAAAATTCAGGATATCACATTCTCGGATGCATGCTTTTTTCCCCATTTTGGATTAATTTGAAGGAACTTTTGAAAGAATTGAGCAACATTTCCTGAAAATTGAAGACATTTTCCGAAATTGACAAAATATTCTTGAAAGTGTTGGAATTTCCTGGGGATATTGCCACTTGAGTGGATTTCTTCTTCCCAGTTGCATGCTTTTTGCCCATTTGGAAGGTAAAATTGAGAAATGATTAACATCAAATGGAATAAAAATTTGTTACAATTATTGGGAAGATTGAAAGAATTTGGCAACATTTCCCTTAATTTGAAGAAAATTTCCCCAAAACTGAAAGAAATTTTAAAGAAAATTGAAAATTTCCTTTTCCTAGTTTCCCGGGGTAAACTGCAAAGGATTTCTCCTTCCTGGTTGTAAGCTTTTTTCCTGTTTGGGACAGTGAGAGGTAAATTTATAAATTAACATAAAATTGAACAATAAATGATAAAACTGAAGGAAAATTTGTTAAAGAGTATTTAAAATTTTGGCAATATTTCCTAAACATTTCTTGAAAGTTAACAGCATTTCTCGGGGACTGAAACTGCCACCTGAAAGGATTTCTTCTTTTCGGTTGTATGCTTTAATTTCATTTGTAAATTCAAAATGGGAAATTTTGGAAAATAAAATTGGTAATATTGAATGAAAATTTGGTAAAAATTGTTGGAACTTTGGAAAAATTTGTCAATAGTTCCTGAAAATTATGGGTGACATTTTGATTAGCAGTAATGTTTAATGAAAATTAATTTACCAGTGCCATTTTCTGTTTGTAACTGGGAATATTTGACAAGTACCATAAAAGACCTATTTGCTGAAATTAGCCGCAGGTCGGCGAAGCGTATTGCACAGACAAACAGGGTCTGTGTACTCTTTAGGGCCCATTTTCATATCAAGGATGGGCTCTACCTTTATGTTCCTCTTGCTATCACGACGGGCCATTCAATCTTAAGTCAGCTCCATCAAAAAGATGGCTTGTTCCTTTCTGTCCCTCGCTATCATGATGGAGCCCCTTTAGTCATAATGTCAGACCCACCAAAAAAGATAAATATATTGAGCCTTCCTTTCTGCCTCTTGTTATAATGATGGGCCCTTCAATCATAAGTTGCACCCAGCCCACTAAAAACTATAAGATAGATGTCCCCCCCCAAAAAAAAACTTCAAAAAACTATTCACTTTCATGACTTGCATATTGCTAGGTTCTTGAAGTTCCCTCCCAATACCCACCAAATAGGAATAAAAACTAATTCCCATTCTCAGCCAGGAATGCCTGAAAGTCAGAAATTGCCATTTCTAGGCATCTATGGGTTTAATATATCAAAAATTGTGAACTTTCCTTGGGTCACTTAAATGGCTGTATTCAAATGATCATACAGTGCTCAATCAATGAGGCAAACATTGACCTCCAACAGTAGGATCACAATTTTAACATCCACATATTCATATCCATAGATTGACCAATATTCAGAATTGTCCACTTCTCGGGGAAAGGAATTTATTGATACAAGTGACAAAAACAACATACTGCTACCCTCAATTTCAGCGTTACCTGTCTGCAACGCCATAGAAATCAGCTAATTGGATCTCTAATAAGACTCAACATGGAATCCAGCATATCAGCAAACATACCATCAGGCCCACCATCACACAATAAGACTCAACATGGAATCCAGCATATCAGCAAACATACCATCAGGGCCACCGTCACACAATATGACTCAACATGGAATCCAGCATATCAGCAAACATACCATCAGGGCCACTATCACACAATAAGACTCAACATGGAATCCAGCATATCAGCAAACATAACATCAGGGCCACCATCACACAATGAGACTCAACATGGAATCCAGCATATCAGCAAACATTCCTCCAGGGCTACAACCACCCACATTTGGGATTATTGTTCTCTAAGGCCATTACAAAACACATAGAAAGGTCAAAACTGTTGGAATTTTAACATAAAGAATTATTGCCCAAAAAATAAGTAGACTTCAAGAAAATCTTTTAATTGCATTTGAAAAATCAGATATGACAAAAATGAAATTGCTTTTAAAATACAACCAGTCAATTAGTTTTTGCACTGCTATGGGTATAACATCATTTATGTCTAGTTTTTTTGAAGTTTTTTTTCAGCCTTTGTTACATTTTGAACAAAAAAACTTCGTTTCGGGGGGAAAACACAATTTTAAATAAAAAATCTTCTCATTTTGGAACACTTTTCTTTCATTTTGGACAAAAACCTTTCAGTTTGGAAGATAAATCTTCAAATTTTAATCCAGAGTCCTGATCCAAAGTCCTCGCTTTTGAATGATATGTAATTTTGTTATAAAATGTATACCTTCCTTTTTGGGCAATAAAATTTGGTTTGGGATAAAACATTTTCGATTTTGGATTGAAAATCTCAGATTTTCGATTAAAAAAGGTTCAGTTTAGGACGATATTTTAAAGTTCCATCTAAAATTCTGCACATATGCATATGCAGAAGCGCATTTACGCACAAGTGATGTAACTGTATATAATATATAGCTTACAGCCTCGCATCACACGGTCAAACAGTCAACGGGTCAAAGGGGAGCTCAGATCTATACAAAATCTTGAAAAATATCCTTAAAAAGGAAAAAAAAAGTGAAGAAAATATTGCAGTATGTTTTCATGTTATATTTATACAATTTTGGATGTTCTAAATTTAATTACACTGTACATATTATTGATATATCCATATTCCAATTTTCCATGTTGGAGGGGGGGGGGGGTGGAGTGGTAGGGAGGGCAATAATTCTCTAGATAGATTATTCATACCTTTTTGTTTAAATTTACTTTTCCCCTTAATTTGATAATCGTAATGACGTTTGATTGAACTTAAAAAAGTATGATGGAATAAATGGGAGGCAGGGGAGGGGAGGGGGGAGGGGACATAAAGTCATTCAGAGGAATGGCCCCACCTATATAAAAATGGCATTATATGTAGAAACGGCTGAAATCATAGTACTTGTGACGTCATATCTTCAAGATTACTCAGTCTTTATGTATTCCATCATATTTTTTCTGCGATATTGGATCATTGGTTATATCAGGAGTAGTAAGACAAAAATCTAGTAAGGGTAGGCCTTATGATAATTTACCACCTGAAGAAAGTTTAAGGGATGATAATTCAAATAATAGAAATGTTCATTAGTTGTTGTGTTCTATGAAATATCAAACAGTCAGACCCGACCAGATAAATAAGCAGGTCGGGTCAGACTTTCTTTTTCTTTTCTTTATTCTGAAAACCACAAGTAATTAGAATCAAATTCCCTTCTCAATGGCCCCATTGTATACGGTCTCTTGGTTGAGCACTTATTCTAAGTAAGATAAGTGGTCTTATTATTTGCTATAGTAAGTTTGTGGTCATAATTTACTGAAACAAATTTTTAAGGAGAAGGACAAGTCATGTAAAAAACATTTCTTTAAAATACATGAAACAGGTGTGTAGCCAGGGGGCAATGGGGCCTTCGGCAGCTTCATCATTTTATTCTTCTAAAGTCCTCTTTCATATATTGCTTGACCATATTTTAGGGTTTGGCAGTGGTGTGTCTTTGTTCTTGAGGGATCATGGAGAGAATTTTCAGGCACCCGGTTAGAACAATTCAGGAACCGACATATATCCATACTGAAAAATTATGAAAATTGTGGCCTGGTTGTGTTTTTCTATGTTTGAAACACACAAAAGACATTGTACTTTACCTGGGATTTCAACCAAATTGAAACTCCATGGTTTAAGTTCCTTCTCTAACTCACTTTTGTAAACTCACTATGTATGATCAAACTACTTTCACTCGGGCAGTCAAGCAAAACATTTCAACTGATAACACAGCACTCTGTCTGTCTGTCACAATGGTTATTGTAGTTATAAAAGGTGTTTAACACAATAACCTTTTCTTATCTGTTAGAGCTACATTTTTGGCTACATGTAAAGGTGGTCAATTTGTTATCAACCACACAACTGAAAGTGGCTGTGGAAGTTGATTGATTTCCAGTGAATGTTGCATATTTCAGTAGGCTATCTGAATACATAGGAGACCTCAATCTGCAAAGAGATTGACAGGATATTTACTCTAGCTATTTTGGGCACTGGAAACTCGTAGGTCAATATTTCTTGTTTGTAAATAAGGGGAATCTGCACTTCTTTGCACAGTATATAGCCAAATCATTTCTGCAGTGTTGTACCATCTATCAGTTATTGTATATGTATGAGTTATTGTTGCATTGGTAATGTTCATAGTCGCTGCGAAAGTTGATTGATTTCCAGTGATTGTTGCGTATCTCAGTATAGGCTATCTGAATACGCAGGAGATTTCTTAATCTGGAAAGAGATTTACATGATATTCACGAGCCATTTTGGGCACTTGAAATTCTCATGTCAATATTTCTTGTTTGTAAATAAGCGGAATTTGCACAGTATAGGCAAATCATTTCTGCAGTGTTGTACTATCTGTCAGTTTTTGATGTATTTACTGAGTTCTTGTTGCATTTGTGGTGTTCATAATAAAGTTTAGAATAAGCTTATAACAATATTCATCTCTCCACCTCCAACTACATCAAAAAAGCTGGCAAAACTCCTGGAATCACAAAACCAGTAACAAACTCCACACCATCAAACCCAAAGTCGGGACCAACACCCTTCTGCACAGTTGCAACCGCAGGGAAGACATCATTGTCACCCGCATCCGCCTCAGCCACTCCTCTGTCGCTCACTCCCATTTCTTCTTATCCAGCTCCCCTACCCCTCTCTGCTCCACTTGTAACACTCATCTCTCCACCAAGCATATCTTCGTAAGCTGTCCCATATACCAGAACTCCAGATCTCTCCTCTCCTCACTATCCTCAATCAGACCTTTTCGAAAACAATTCTTCCTCAAACATCATCAATTTCCTCGGCAACAATAACCTCTTCCACCACATTTTACTCCCCTGCCCTCCCTTTCTACACCTAACTTTACATACCCCTTTCTTTTCATCAAAAGTTTTTTTTTTTTCTTTCTGCTTTTCCCCCTTATTTCCCCTTACAAACCTTTCATCTCCTCACTATCCTAACTCTTACACCTTAATTTATTAACACCTTTTTGGCACATTTGACTCTGACTGTCACAGTGCCTTTAAACATCAAACCAAACCAAAACATTATTCATGAAGGTAGAATTCTACCTCAATGTTTATATTCAGTTAAGCCGTATTGCCGAATGATTGGGTTATTGCTCACAGACTGACAGACCATGATGGCGACTAGCTTAGTGCATGATTGAGGGCGACATGTTCAGTCGAGAGCTGAGACAGGGAGCTGGGAGACAGTTGACCAGACCTGATGATTATCTTGATGAATAGGCCTATGTTTATTTGAAGAATATGTGGATTACGCCACGATGCAAGTATCGCGCTTGACACTCAAATAGCTATAGGCCCCCCTCCCTCCCCCATCCTCCTCCGATATTAAACACCTCTCTCTTAGTATTCTGGTAATAGCTTTAAGCTATGGTGGATTCATAATTAAGAAGAAATTTAACCTCACTACTAATTGAACTCATTGCTATAGTCACATCAGGTTGTTGAACTAACATTATGCAATTTGGCTACGCTACATCTTTCTGCTGTTCAGGTTTTGCGTGCGCGTCTCTAACTCCATTCAAAATAATTCTTGGCAGGGCAGTGTTTAGGAAGGAGACCTTAGATTATTGGAGGGGCCAGCTATAACCTTTGTATCATATGGCACTGTTTAGCTTGTAAAAAAAATTTAAACATGAATTTACTATACCATTTTGCAAATGCTTATCGCCACTGGTTATAGCCTTTGGTATCAAAAGGGCCTCACTTGATCCTTAAATGAAAAAAGTGAGAAAAATTCCAGTGTTTTATTTAATATTTTTAAGTTAAGAAATGCAATCAATGCTGTGATGAAGTATGCCAAAAGTGACTGTCAATTAAGCTCCTGTCATTCACGGATGTCTTGTTTTTCATATTTACGTGCGTTTGTTTTGGCATATCTTTTTCAAACATGAAAGTTGTAAGCAGTGCCTTTTTTAAGGAATTTTCACTGGGTACCAAGTAGTCTCTTGGGCAGTGGGGACCCCCTCGCCAACATGCAAAAAAGTTGTCCTTTTGTGTATACATGTTTGTATGTAGCCGTTGTGTTTGTTAGACAACGGGAAACTTCCATCTGCTACACAAAATTTATCGCCATTAAGAGTATAAACAAGAGATTGCATTGGGGAAAATTGAACCGGCTGTAATTGAAGTAATTATACTGAAAACATGGTCCGTCCGACCATACGTGGTCCGTCCGACCATACGCGGTCCGTCCGACCATACGCGGTCCGTCCGACCATACGCGGTCCGTCCGACCATACGCGGTCCGTCCGACCATACGCGGTCCGTCCGACCATACGCGGTCCGTCCGACCATACGCGGTCCGTCCGACCATACGCGGCCCGTCCGACCATACGCGGTCCGTCCGACCATACGCGGTCCGTCCGACCATACGCGGTCCGTCCGACCATACGCGTCCGTCCGACCATACGCGTCCGTCCGACCATCGCGTCCGTCCGACCATACGCGTCCGTCCGACCATCGCGTCCGTCCGACCATACGCGTCCGTCCGACCATACGCGTCCGTCCGACCATACGCGTCCGTCCGACCATACGCGTCCGTCCGACCATACGCGGTCCGTCCGACCATACGCGGTCCGTCCGACCATACGCGGTCCGTCCGACCATACGCGGCCCGTCCGACCATACGCGGCCCGTCCGACCATACGCGGCCCGTCCGACCATACGCGGCCCGTCCGACCACACGCGGCCCGTCCGACCACACGCGGCCCGTCCGACCACCGCGGCGCGGCCCACGTCCGACCACGCGCCCGGCCCGTCCGACCACGCGCCCCGTCCGACCACACGGCCCGTCCGACCCTGCCCGGCCCGTCCGACCACACGCGCCCGTCCGACCACGCTGCCCGTCCGACCACCGCGCTGCCCGTCCGACCACGCGTCCGTCCGACCACGCGTCCGTCCGACCACACGCGTCCGTCCGACCACGCGTCCGTCCGTCCGACCACCACGCGTCCGTCCGACCACCGCGGTCCGTCCGACCACGCGTCCGTCCGACCACGCGCGGTCCGTCCGACCACCACAGCGTCCGTCCGACCATACGCGGTCCGTCCGACCATACGCGGTCCGTCCGACCATACGCCGTCCGTCCGACCATACGCCGTCCGTCCGACCATACGCGGTCCGTCCGACCATACGCGGTCCGTCCGACCATACGCGGTCCGTCCGACCATACGCGGCCCGTCCGACCATATGCATTGTTCAGGTACTGGGAACAAAAGATTTGTAAAGTACGTGGTAAAGTACGGGGAGTGAGCATGGTTGATGGTGGGCACTGGGCAGGTGGATGGATGGGGTATTTGAGTGTTGGGATTAGGACTGATTGGTAGGTATGAGTATTTTATTGGGCTGAGAGTTTGAGGAAAGAGTATTGAATACGAGATGGCATGATGATTGGGAGAAAAGAATTGGGATGACATGAGGGACAAAGGGTGAGATGGCATGTGGGACAAAGCATGGGATGGCACGGGGGACAGATAGTGGGATGCATGCACAGCAGAGGGTGGCATGGCATGTGGAACAGAGTGTGATGGCATGTGGGACACAATGGGATGACATATGGGACAGGTTCTAATAGCATGTGGGTCATATGGTGTTGTGTTATCTGGATTTCAGGTGTGATGGGATGTGAATCCTGTGGTAGAATAGCATCTGGATTTCGGGTGTGGTTGCATATAGTACATAGGGTGGGATGGCATGTAGGACAGAATGTGGGGTGGCATGTGAGGCAGAGGGTGGGATGGTATGGTGTGGAAAAGGTTATGGGATGGCAGGCACATGCGACAGAGGGCGGGAATACATGTGGCAGGATGACATGTGGGACAGAGGGCAGAATGGCATGTGGGACAGAGGGCGGGATGGTATGTGGGACAGAGGGTGGGATGGCATGTGATGCAGAGGATATTATTGTTATATCAAAATACCAATTTCCTGTTGCAAAAAACAAACTTTGTGGGACTTTGACAAGCTTCATCACGTTTTAATTCAGCCCTGGCTAAAGATAGTAGTTTGTTAGCTATTATAAAAAAATGAAAAAGAAGAGGCATCTCCTCTGTACCATCATCTTCAATCATTAAAAAAAACTTATTTCTAATAAACGTACCTTCCTTAATCAATGAGGATATTTCAATTAATATGTTTTGTAGCATTCAACTTAAAAATAACAAGTATTGTGAGAAAGGCAACATCTATAGTCATGCATGTCACCATTTAAACAGCTCTTGCTTTAATTGGTATAAAAGTGGACATTTTCATTCTGGAATATTGATCTACCTACTGTGGTGTAGCGGTTATCATACCTGTCTACAGACCACGAGGCCCCGGGTTCAATCCTGGGGTGGGTAGACACGCCAGTGCACCACAACTGGTTATCAAAGGCCGTGGACATTGACTTGGTTGTCGATGTTATGTCTGTCCATACGTCGTACCTGTGTTCTCGTCCGGGTCGTATTAAGCGTTTCGTGATAGCATTTGTACTATCATAACCGAATACGCAGGCGACGACCCCGTCATTGTAATTGTGTGTTCAACTTTCTCTCTCTCTCTGGAATATTGTATGCACCCAACTGCCCGATAGATTTGATAGATTTTTCTTGTTACAACTGCTAGAATTTATCGGTATAGGCCTACATAGGCATATACACCAAAGGATTGATGTCTTTACAAGGAAAAGTATGCAACAATAGTTAAAACTATATGATTTAAATCTCAGACCGACCTCTTCCCTGATAATTTCTGCTCATTGTGTGAGCTAATACACTGAGTTCATTGGAAAACAAAACTACTTTTCTTTTCAGACACACAAGATGGAAGACTATCAGGTACTTTCAACATGCATAGTGGGGCTAGCCGCATTTCTTTTAACAGTCAAATACTTCCGACGACCCCATAACCAGCCCCCAGGACCATTTAGCTTCCCGGTCATTGGTAGTCTTCATGCAGTCGTGTTTACTAAGCTATCGGTACAGGATAGACTGCTGGAATTTTCAAAAATATACGGGACCGTCTTTCGCATAAAACTCGGTGCCCTTAATATGATTATTTTGAATAACTACAAAACCATTAAGGAGGCATACCATCATCCAAATCTTATCGACAGACCGACCGCGGGAATGGAATTTTTGGAGAAGGAAATGGGCGGTGGAAAAAGTATGTACATCTAGCAAGAAGTATAATTCATATCAATAATATTTGTTTTTTAATATACATATGCAAGGCACTTTGAGTTTTCCAAAGAAAGTGAGTTTGATAGTGCACTATGACCTCCTGTTATGTCTAATCTATTGATTTATTATTCATTTATTTATAAAAATTGTTATGTTGTTTATGTTTATTGTTTGATGTTAAATGCTACAGTACATCATGTGTATTACTCTTTCTATATTTGTAAGCGCTTGGAGCATTCTGCAGGAAATGAGGACATCAAACATTGAAATGCTTGTTGCATTGTTATTCTGGTTGAGCAACTGCATCAATGATGCAATGGTTATTTGGAATCCTAAAACATTTCACCCGCATCCGCCTCGGCCACTCCTCTCTTACTCACTCCCATCTCTCATCCTGCTCCCCTGCCCCTCTCTGCCACACTTGCAACATTGATCTCTCAATCAAGCATATTTTCTTAACATGTCCCCTATACCAGAACTCCAGATCTCTTCTCTCCTCACTCTCAATCTCGGACCTATTCGAAAACAATTCTTCCTCAAACATCAACTTCCTCAGTAACAACAACCGCTTCCCCACATATAATCTCCTCCCCTCCTCCCTTTCTACACCTAACCTTACACACCCCTTTCTTTTCACCTAAGTTTTTCTCCCACATTCAATCTTTCCCCTTTATCTCCCTTAAATTCTTATATCTCCTCACTATCCTGACTCTTACACCATTATTTATTAATACCCTCTTGGCACATTTGACTCTGACTGTCGCGGTGCCATTAAATATTAAGAAACCAAACCTTAAACATGTGCAACTTGAACTTCAAGGACTAAGTGGTCAAATTTGCCTGTTTGCTGAGAAAAATCATTTAAATTCATCCCAAATCATGAAAAAGTGGAGAAAAAAAAAAATCAATTTTGATAGAATTATTCCAAGATGTACTCTGTTTGCCATTGGAGATCGAATATTGTTCTCCACAGATAACGCTTGTATAATGTAATAAGTTTACCTCTCAGTAAGTTGAACAATGCAGACATAAAATCATACAGTTTTGTTATAACTTTATGTAAAAACAATAATGAAACCTGACATTTTAATACCACAGGTCCAAAAATACTACAAATGTTAATCAATTTATTCTTGACTATAAACAAAATATCAATCTTAACTGTGATCTTTTCTCTTAGTAATGGGCGCAGCATCTGGCGAAATGTGGAGAGAGCAAAGAAAGTTTATGTTCAACCTTTTCCGTGAGTTTGGTGTCAACAAAACCAAATTTGAAGATGTGATTCTAGAGGAGGTCGAACCATTCTTAAAGGAGATTGAAAGTCTTGAGGGGAAAGATTTTGATCCCACAGCTTTAACAGCAAATGCGGTGACCAACATCATATGTGGCGTTTCCCTTGGAAAGCGTTTTGAGTATAATAGTTCTGAGTTCGACTATTTGCTCATGCTCATGGCTAAAACAATGGAAGCGACTGACCAGGCAAGTGCAGTGGCGATATTCCCCATCTTGCAATATGTACCTTACCCACCAATCAAAAATTCAGTCAAATATATGAGAGAGTTTTTCGATTGGATCACAGATTTTTATAACCATCATTTAAACAATTTTGATGAGAACAATTGTGACGATTTGATGGATGGCTTTCTGCGAGAGAATAAGAAATGGGAGGCGAAGCAAGATCACCACAAGATGGATATCTTTAATGACAAGAATATGATCGCAACATTGAGTGACTTATTTTTTGCTGGGTCTGAAACAACGGCCACCACTTTGCGATGGGGTTTTCTGTATTTCGTTCAAAATCCCAACGTTCAACAAAAATTCCAAACAGAGCTGGATGATGTGGTTGGTCGTGATCGAATGCCCAAGTTGTCGGACCGAGAGGAAATGCCGTACGTGCGAGCAACCATAGCAGAAATACAAAGACATGCAAGAGTTGCCCCATTAGGGGTCCCTCACGCCGCTAGCATGGATACACAGATCTTCGGATACACATTTCCTAAAGGGAGTATGATTGTATCGAATCTTAATGCAGCTTTAATGGACCCGAAGATATGGCCCGAACCAGAGAAGTTTAAACCAGAAAGGTATTTGGATGAAGGTGGAAAGTTTGTTATCCCTCACGAGTTGATACCATTCAGCGTGGGTAAGCATTGTTGTTTTATATGAGATAGAAGCATTTCAAAATACAAGGAGCATTGCTCTTTTTATGATCAGGATAAAGAAACAAAATTGAAATTTTCAAGTCACCCATATATATTTAACCGATACAATCTCTCCTTCATTCTGCTCCTAAGACTTTTCTCATAAGCCGATGCATCCAAACAATTGTTCTATTTCAATTGCGTGTATAATGTTTGAATGTTTTTCAGCACAAATAATTTGTTACATTTTTCAACCAACACTGTGTGTCCTTCTATATCAGTTGCATTTCCGGTGATGCTGAACTCTCTAGGAAGGGTATGGATTATGGCAGTATGCATGTGCAGATGCATGGGTGGAGAGGGAATGTGTAGTTTAAAAACTCGAATGCTAAAAGCTTGTTAACATACAATAAATTTCTACTAGATTGATAGTGATAATAGGCTACAATGTTTGTTGAAAGCCATTTGAGCTATAAATTTGTGAGATTATTGGTCATTTGACAGCTTTTTGTAATTTTCACGCTTTGGTCATTGCTCAGTTCGTTACTCCTTTCTTTTCAAATCGTCAGCCAAAACTACTGGAATACGAAAAACAAATTATGAATCATACCCATGCCCATATCAAAATTGAGCTGGGCTAAACGTAAACACCCCATTTTAATGACTGATTTTTAGCAAATTTAATACACTAATATAGAAATGCTCAGTTGTGCTTTTCCAGTTTACAGTGAAAGTTACAAAGCAATAAGGCAGAAGAATAAAAGTATAGGCTTATAGAAAGATTGTGTTCAGTAAAGTCTTCAAACTTTGGAAAGCCATAACTAAGAAATCTGTTGTGGTATTTTCAGATCATTGTCGAAATTCAAGATTTGTTCGTGTCAGATTTTCCATTTTTCTATGCTTTAAATTTGGGCATTAACAGTTTAAAACACCGCTTGACTTGATTTAGGCCTAACTATTCAACACAATACGGAAATCACAGTGCGAAGACATTGTATCACGATAATGTTCACCTCCCCACTTTTTGTAATTTTGTAGGTCCACGGGAATGTATGGGTGCCGCCCTTGCGAAGATGGAGTTGTTTGTATTTCTAACCCATTTACTTCATCGCTTCAACCTGAGTGCTCCGAAGGGCGAATCTCTCGACAATGTTAAAGGAACATTTGGATTGTTCAGAAAACCAGAAAACTACTCAATGTGTTTTGTTCCACGAGAGTAAATATATACCATGGTTTACGGTGGACAATTTAACACTAATTTTTAGGACAGTTAATTCACTCGGGAAGAAATATTATACTAACAATGCTTATTGTTGTAATGAATGGTTTGAGCCTTTTAAAATAATTTGTTACTATTCATTTATATACTATATACTGTAAATGTTTCCTTACATTGATCTATATAACTTACTTTCATTTAAGTAATTTTGGAAGAGTGTTTACTTATTGCACCTATCTGCCTATATATATATATATCTATATATATATATATATATATATATATATATATATATATATATATATATATATATATATATATATATATATATATATATATATATACATATATATATATATATATATAAATATATATATATATATATATATCAATTGTCTTCACGTGTTTCTGAAATCAATCAAAACACATTTGTTTATGGTTTATTTTAGTAATTAAGTATGTATTGTTTTCATGTTATTCTTTGTAAAGTGTTTTTGAATATGCTTGTATAGAAAGGGCGCTATATAAATGTATTATTATTATTAATATATATTATATATATATATATATATATATTATGTAAATATATACAGTATATAATATATATACATACATACATACATACACCCATACATACACCCGTACACACACATCATTGCTTGTTTGAAGTCCTATTCGGGGACATGCGTTTTGAGTCTCACAAAAGGCCGACCCCGGCCATCATATTTAGACGCTCGCTTAAGCCTGATTAGATGTTAATTGGTGCATAGATCACAATTCCACAACCCATTGTTATTAACACTCAACGTTGTCTTTTTTATGGCCTGTAATATAGTATATACCAATTGGGGACACACAAGTGTCTTCCAATTGGGGACCACATTCACATATAAGATACCAATCAGGGCCATATATACATATCACGATTATTAAGCAATTTATGGTAAAAACAATCAAGAAACTTATCTCACATATTTCTTTAATATTTGTTACAACAAAACAACACGTTTTGAAAAGAATATAGTTTGTATCACAAATATCCTCTAGTGTATACTGAGGATAATGCAAGTATTTTCCAATCTTGGACATTATACACTAGTGCATACTAACCAGGGACAAACAAGTGTTTCTTTTATCAGAGACTACATACACATATAACATGCTAATCTGGGACCCTGATAATTTTGAGCTGTCCTCTCTCTCTCAAATCAAAACTTTTTCATACATTAATATTAATTCAAACTTAATATACTGATAACTTGCTAATTTAAAGACTTTTGCTGTTCAGAATTTAAAGTTACTTTCTGGTGCATACATCTCTATCAGTCTCTTTATTCACTGAACATACATTTATGAGAAACAATATAAAATAAAACCAAGCAACTTTAGAATTGACATGAACATTATGCAAGATTAAAAACTAAAATTTGTGACAAATCAGTGTTACTAGCCTTGAGAAGAAAATCTCATCTAGATCAATTGCTGCTTATCTTTTATCATTTTTTCGTAACTAAATATGACAATTCTTGAACAATAATGCACTGTGATGGATTCACACAAATTTTTGCTTTTTTGAATTTGAAAACAAATATTTCTTTTGACTCTGCTTCTTTATCATCCTGCTCACAATTAAGTCAGACTGAAATTTTTCTGCCTAGGTAATGTAAAAAAAAGAATGTTCAGAGCTTGCCTGGAGTTGCTTTGTTCCTTCAAACAATTAAACAGTACCATTATTGTAAGTCTTATTTATCTTATTTGTTACACAATTACAAAAACAAACCTTCATTGGTTTAAACATGAAATGTTAAAATTCCTACAAGGCGCATTTATAGTAATGTTTCCATTAAATATGTTGTATTTTTGTTTCAATACAGCTACATCATTTTTTGTGAGAAACAAACATCATTACCATGAATATTTCAGCTGAGATTGTTACCAAGTTAAAGATTCCTAAACTGCTGAATCAATCATTTAGCTTTTAAGAATGGTTATATATTCTGCTTGTGGTCTTCACTTTAGTACTAATGATTTTGTGCTAATTATTTTGCTTAAATTTTAAAAGTTAAAAACTAAAACTCACAAGAATATTAATTTAAAGGTATAATTTATGGACAGGTGGCAACACAATGAGCTTGTATGGTTTAAAACATACTTAATCTGTCATTTCAAAGTATTTTAATGAGAGAAGTTGCCTACAGTGAACAGGAAATAGAATATTATTATAACTTTGACCCAGATTTAACAGTATAGAACCCAATTTAAAACCTTTGCTATTTGAAATTTGGGAAAGAAATACAAAAAATTACCTGAAAGAATTTTAGCTGATCCTTTTCATACATCATCACTTATACAAATTTTTGATTTGCAATAACGCAAAAACATTTAGTGCTATTCTGAGCATTTATTGACTGATCGGCTTAAAATTTATCTCTCTTTCATCTAAGGGAAAATCAATACCTGTCCACATACAGTACCCTTAATGAAAAGTCAACATGGAATCTCTTTCTACAGATCTTTGCCCCTGGCCTTCTTAACAATATGATTTCTAATATAATTTTTCACATTAGTCCACTTTCTACCCTTTAAACATTTATTAGTCTTCAGGACCTCCAGAATAGCTGCCTTTCCAGGCAACCTGTTCAGTGCGATGTCTCGTTGAAACGCTATCTTTATCCCATCAGTTTCTTCATCCCGCCATGTCTTCCTTTTATATGTTCTTTCTACAATAGGATAATAAAGAAAATAATAGACATATCACTCACAGTTTTATCCTTAAACGCACACACGTTCTTCAAATTCAGGGAACATGGGCCAACCAAATTGCAAACCAAATTTTTGACTGACTATGGGTCAATGCTATTTGTGGAGATAGTAATTCTGGATTCATAGATCTAGATCAGATAAAAGGATACCGTGACAGTACTGCATAGCAGATTAATACAAATTGGCCGATTCATATGTGTATACTACTAGGCAAAACTATCACAGCAATTTGTGTTGATGCTCGTTGTACTAATAATACGACTTCTGGAAGGGGCAATGAGCCACTTCTATGGGTTTTCATTTAAAGTAAACTTGGGGAGGTAGAATTGTCAAAAATGCAAGCAAATTCAGCCAAAAACTGTGATTTTGGTGGGAGCCCAGGGCTTACAGTACCTACATAGGAACTCATCTGGCATGTGAGTCAATGACACAATAAGTCTTCTAGATTGCTGGATGAATGGTATAAGCCGAATAATTAGCATAGTAATGGTGCTCCTAGAAGCATTGATTCATGTGTAGCATAAGCCGAAAGGGGCACTGAAATAATATTGTTTGTTGGTATATAAGTAAAACACAGGAAGACATGGTTTATTATGATAATAGTAATATATATATTGAACTGGCTATTCTACAACATGATTACAGATGGTGAGTGAGAGACAGAGAGAGAGAATACACAAGAGACAATGGTATATATACTGCGGATATGACTCATAGTCATAGGGTTGTGACATCAGTATGTACCATGTGTGTTAAAGAGGTATGTTTGGTAGTAGTGGAAGTCTATGATATGAGACATCATATTACATCCCCTTTCTTCAAGAGAATGGTTGCAGGTAAGATGATCACACAATGTGATTGTAATTTGGATAGAACAAATGAAGTATACGATATCAGGTGAATACAAGTTTGAATACTGGAACATGGTACTTGTAAATATACAATTTGATGCACGGTAATTATTTGTTCTTTGTTACTTGAAAAATGAACAAATAGGTATTCTTATTTCCAGCTTACATTTGAGCATAATTTAATATAATATGATAAGACTAATTTTACAAAAATATGAACATTATTTACAAGCTGAGTCGGTCTGGTTTGGTAACTTTTCTACCAGATCTTGTTCGTGTGGCATGTCCATTGTTTGTATGATTTGTGTTTTCTGGTTGTTGTGTGTTGTTGTTTTGGTGTGGTTGTTCTTCGTTGTCTGTTTGGGAGTGTACTCTTTTTTCTCCCGTTTCTCTTAGCTGGCGCCTGTTCCTTCTCAAGATACTTCCATTGTCCATCTGGACTGTGTATGATCTTGGTTCAGGGCGTCTGCTAAAAACAGTGGCAGGGAGCCACTGACCATTGTCTTGGTCTTGGACTCTGATTAATTGTCCTTCTGCCAGTGAAGGGAGGTTGTGTGCGGTTCTATCAAAATAGTGTTTTTGCCATTCTTGGCCCTGCAGTAGCCTTACGGTCACTGCATCTTTATTGATAGAGCGATTTTTGATCCTTACGGGAAGGTTTGCTCTCATCTTTCTGCCATGCAGGAGTTCTGCAGGTGATGGAAGATGGTTATCTATTGGTGTAGATCTTACACACAATAGAGCTAGTTGTACATCGATGTTGTCTTTCTTTGCTTTGTAAATTGTGTTTTTGACTGTTTGTATTTGTCTTTCAATGAATCCGTTTGACTGAGGGTACCTTGGGCTTGAAGTTAAATGGTCGAATAATCATTTCTTGGCGAATTCCTGAAATGTTTGGCTTGCAAAATGGCTGCCATTATCAGAAATGATGCGTTCAGGAATGCCATATTCTGAAAATATGTCCTTGAGATGGTTGACAATTGTTTGACTTGTGGATCGTCCCTTTGGTATGTGTTTGTAATGAAGAACTTTGAGTAGTAATCTGCAATGATCATGTATTCATCCCCCTGTATGTAAAATAAGTCTGTACCTAGTGTTTGCCATGCTCTTGTAGGTGTTTGGTGTTGATGTAATGGTTCAGCAGGTTGTGATTTTGTTTGTTCTTGGCATCGAGGACATGATTTTACTAGGTTTTCTATGTCCTTGTTGATTCCGTGCCAGAATACACAAGTTTTTGCACGTAACTGGCATTTCACAGTTCCTTGATGCCCTTCGTGTATCTTGCTCAAGATTTCCTGCTGGAGTTTTGATGGAATAATTATCCTATCACCTTTCAGGATTAGTCCATCTTCAACAGAGAGTTCGTCCCTGTATGCCCAGTATTTTTGTAGGTGTCTTGGCACTTGTTTTTGTCTATCTGGCCACCCGTTTATGGTTATTTCTTTGAGGGCCGTGAGTTCAGGGTCGGAATTTGTTTCAGTTTTTAGTGTTTGAAGTTTTTGTGTGGAAAATTGAACAAAATGAATTTGTACTTCTGGGTTCTCCAGAGCTTTATCAGGTAAGGGATTGAGTCTTGAAAGTGCATCAGCTAGAGGCATTTCCTTACCTGGCTTGTATTTAATAATTACATCATAGCCCTGAAGTCGTAACAGCAGCCTTTGAAGTCTTGGTGGGGCAGCATTGAGGTTCTTGAGGCGATTCATCTTAAGAGGTTTGTGATCGGATTCTACGGTGAAATGTTTACCATAGACGTAAGAATGGAATTTCTCACAAGCGTAGACGACAGCGAGCATTTCACGTTCAATGTTTGCATATCGTCGCTCTGTATCAGTAAGCGATTTGGAGGCGAAAGATATAGGTTTAGAATCCTGTACTAATGCTGCACCGATACCATTCATTGATGCATCTACTTGAATGGTTGTTTGTTTGTTCGGATTGAAATAAGCAAGAGTGACTTCTTTGCTTATGAGTGTTTTGATTTTGTCAAAGGCTTTCTGGTGTGTGCTGTTCGAGTCAAATGTTGTGTCTTTTTTGATGAGGTTTCTTAGAGGTGAAGTGTGTGTTGAGAGATTGGGTATGAAAGGCGACATGTATGTTGCGATGCCAAGGAATTCCTGGAGCTCTTTGACACTCTTAGGAGGCTCAATGGCTTCAATCGTGCGCACCCTATCTGGGTCGGGATGGACGCCATGAGAGTCATAGACAAGCCCGAAGAAATTGATACTTGCCTTGTTGATTTCGCATTTGTTAAGGTTGAACACAAGGCCATGTTCTTGTGCAACTCTCATAAGGGTATGGAGATTGTGGTCATGCTCGGTTTTGGTCTTGCCAAGCACAGCCACATCGTCTGCTATACCCACAATCCCAGGGCACTTCTCAAGAATCTGGTCCATCCTTTGTTGAAAGATGTCCTGACTTACACACAGACCAAATGGTAAGCGCTTGAAGCGGAATCTTCCGAATGGACTCTTAAATGTCGTGAGAAAACTAGATTTTTGGTCTAGAGATATCGACCAATAGCCATGCCGGGCATCTAGTTTGGAGAAATGCGTGCTCCCTGAGAACTTATGCGAGATCTCCTCCAGGGTGGGTGTGTGATGGTGACTACGCTTGATAGCCCTGTTGAGGTCTCTTGGATTGAGACATATTCGCCAGCGCCCATTTGCCTTTTGAGAGTAGGCAAGGCTGGACACCCAGTCGGTTGGTTCGGTAACTGGCGTAATGACACCCAATTCCTGCATCTCGAGTAATTCTTTCTTTATGTCATCCTTTATGTGTATGGGGCAACGTCTCGGAGGGTGGACTACCGGTGGCACATCTTCATCTACCACTATATGGTAGGGCACTTTGAAGTTTCCTATACCTTCAAATCTGTCAGGGTATAGTTTGTGTAGCTCTTGTTTGCTGTCGATCTGTGGTAGTCTTGTTATGTCTGAAGAAATGTGACAGTTAAGCGATACCAATTTCAATGCCAGTGAAGAGGGTAGTCCAAAAATTGCTGGACCGTGTACGTCAGCAATGTAAAAATGTGCATCTGTTTCATTGTTCCCATATTTGCAAGGTATGGAGCATACCCCATAATGAGTTATTGAGGACCCATTGTATGCTGTGAGGACAGCTTTTTGTTTTGTAATTGCGTCCTGGTTTGGGAGGCCATCAACATGTATCTTATCTGGGTACATTTTCCTGAAAATTCTCAAGGGAAGTATATTTTCCTGAGCACCCGTGTCGACCTTGACCTTAAGGGTTGCAGGTCTGTTTACGTTATCTAGCTTGATGCTTAAATCAGTGAAAATTTCATTGCTCGTTTCTGAGCTAATTCCGTGAACATCGACTGACTGAAATCTAAGTTCCTTAAATCTATCAGTGAGGGTATTATCAGTACTAGATTGGTTAACCACATCAAACTGTTGTGGGTTATGGGATGGCTGCCCCGTCTTTGGCCTTGTCCTATTTTCCGACCTACCCCTTCTATACCTGTCCTGTCTTCTGTTTTGGGTTGGTGTATCAGATTTTGGGGTCCGCCATTTTGGGGTCTGCCATTTTGGGGTCTGCCCTTCACTACTACTCTGCCTACAGACTGACTGCCAATGGTTTTGCTTACCGCAATTATGGCACTTGGCTCCATATGCGGGACACTTGGCACTGCGGGCATACTGTCACCCACAATTGCCACATCTACTACCATGGGTGGGAGGCTTGAATCTCTTATTCACTGCATTTACATTGATGCTCCCTTGCCTTAATTCTTCCATATGAGCTACTGTAGCTTCATATGTTCTGGCTATGTCCATAGCGTCATCTAGTTTTAAGGTGTGGTCTTTCCCTAAAAGGGTTTCTTGCACCTTTTTGTGCTTTGTTCCTATGACTAGCTGCTCGATTAGCCTGTCATCGAGCTCTGTAGGGCCAAATTTACACTTCTTAGCCTGAATCTTACAGCGTGTCATGAAGTCGTCACTGCTTTCATTAGGCCGTTGTTTGAATTTTTGTAAATTGTAGCGACACAAGCGAAAATTTGTTTTAGGCTCAAAATATGTCTTAAATTTTTCAAATATTTTGTCAGGGTCTTTTTTATCTTCTTCCCCAAGTATCCATGAATTGAAAATTTGAATACCTTCCTGACCTAGCCACAGAAGAATATAGGTCACTTTGTCATGGCCAGATTTCTTCGCCAAGGGACCCGTAAAAATCAATTCACAATATTGACGAAAGGTATTAAATGTGGTTAGAAAGTCACTAGAGCCCCAGTCCATAGAGGGTGGTGTAATACCAGAAAGACCCCCCATGTTTACAGTGCGTATACAATAATCAAAAGTAAAATTAGCGGAACTCGTGATAGGCCAAGCCCGTACTAGGGTTAGGTTCTGGTTTAGGCCTAGGTTCTAACGTTAGGAGTAGGATGAGTACCGTTATTGTTGGAAGTAACTCTCCAAGACTTTATTGAAAAATATAAGCTTACCAGAAGCTATTAAAAGATTGCAAAATAATTGTTCAACCAAAGTGTTCATGACAGTTCACATTCACTCGTAGGCATAGTTGTAAGCTAAGAGTCGACGTCACTGAACTTCGTTGTCTGGTTGTTTACGTTTTATTTTCGGCTTCCAGGATGTGGCGCACTTTGTGTTGGAAAAAATGTATGACGTCAGCACGTGATGTGAATATTCAAATCCTCTCGTCTCCTCGTGGTTTTCCGATGAGTCAAGGCACGTTGTTGACTTAACGTTGGTCCGTTGTCAATTTATTGTGTTGAAATCGAAGGTATTTTGGTAGCATGTTCTCAAATCTGGTACTTAAAATCTCAGTTCTGATTGAGATACGAGAAAAAGTATTTACCGTCCTCGGCGGAATCCGTCTGAGTGTGTTGATTAGCAAATGAATGAACTTTCGAGTGCACTTGTTGGTAGCCCAAGTGTCTTTGATTCGATCCGATGATGGTAGAATCACGATAACGGCGAGATTTCCAGTTGATGTAATTGTCCAATTTTGGGAATCAAAAAATCCGAGTATGTGTCCGTTTTTAGGCGAATTTGCGATGCTGGAACACAAAGTCTAAACCGAAGCACAGATAACTTGGTCCAGTTCAAAGTGTAAACGTCTCACGGTTTCATGTATCAGTTTTTTTTTGTCCCGGTTGAACAATTGTTCTCCTTCAATTTCTCCAAATTTTATCTCGATGACGAGTTCGAAACATCGCTGCCACCATGAAATAATATTGTTTGTTGGTATATAAGTAAAACACAGGAAGACATGGTTTATGATGATAATAGTAATATATATATTGAACTGGCTATTCTACAACATGATTACAGATGGTGAGTGAGAGACAGAGAGAGAGAATATACAAGAGACAATGGTATATATACTGCGGATATGACTCATAGTCATAGGGTTGTGACATCAGTATGTACCATGTGTGTTAAAGAGGTATGTTTGGTAGTAGTGGAAGTCTATGATATGAGACATCATATTACAGGCACGTTTAAGTTGCTAATGGTGTGGTAATCGTAATTTTCAGCATAAAGTCAAAGTTATTCTATACACATTGTAAAATAGTAAAAAAAGTCATAAGTATAACAAAAGTCATAAGTATATGGTTGGCTGTGATGGAACGATTGACATTAGAGGTATTTGTTGTCACATGTTCAATATGACAACACAGTAAAGGAGTGTACCATCTGACAACTCTTCACTGCTGGAAAGTAGCAATTACCCATTGATTTATTCCCTCACTTTAGTGGTGTGCAAGGGGGTAAGCAGCCCTAAGAAAGGGCTAACTTTAAATAAAAGGATAACAGGTATCCCTTAAAACACAACATTCAGACATGCCAAAAACAAATAGAAATTACTAGGTGATCAGGTATTTTCAGATGTGCTTTTTTGTAAAGCCCTGCTTGTTACTTCCTGTAGTGAGCGCATTGCAAATGTTGGAAATAACAAAAGATAAGAGTGTCATATTCACTTTTAACTCTTCTTTTTTCTGCTCTGCTCTGAGTAATCTTGAAAACGAAATTGCTCTGGAAATGCAGCACTGGTGCTTGGCCATCTGTCCTGATCTGGAGTGTCATCATGCACATTTTAGTAGACTTCTTCATCATCACTTAATGCATCAACATCTCCCTGAACCTCTGAAATGATTATACATATATTATGTTTTAGATATTCCAGTCTGTTTCCTTTTCAAGTAATTTGAAATTTTAATCAGTTTTATAATCCCAAAGAAAAATAGATGGTGTGTAATCACAGGTCAGATTGTGCCATTATAATTCCCAGATACAGGTTGGGTGGACCAACTATCATGCAGTGTCATTTTGCACGTGGTGGCATATTATGGTTTAGCATTTTTGAAGAAGTTGTACCAGTGGAAAACATTTACATAATCACTTGAATGTACTACTGTGGGTTAAGTTCAAATTAACCTTTATACAATATATGACTATAAACAGTGGAATATGCCAAAACATTGATTGATAAACATCATTCTTAAAAAGTTTCCAGGAATTAAGTATCAGTTTAGAAGGAACTTTACCAGGTTCAGAACTTTTAACCCACCTTCATCTTTATCCATTTCAATTTCAATAAGGCTTTTTCCAGCTAGACTCGATATTGAATAAGCTTCTAGGGACTAAAGCAGTTTTGAGATTTTGGCAACTTGCAGAGTTGCATCAGGTAACCGATAAAACTCCCGATGTTCTCTTACGTCATGACCCATGAATCTTGCCAAAATGTCAAATTCATTATTCTTGAGATTCAATATTTGACTCAATGTTGTAATGTGCTTTACTAGGGATGTAGAATGGAGGTTGGAAGGATTTCTTACACTGCATAATGAGGCATATCTCTGGATACAGTCAGCCCCACGAATATGACCTATTTAAGTCCTATTTGGGAACACAAAATTGTTGTTTTCATTCACACCGACTTCCCTCCTTTTACTCAAAGCAGGTTTACAGATTTTCCATTTCACTGGTAAACAGGACAGGGACAGTATTGCCCTTTTTTACCCACAATTTCCACACTCTTAAATGTTTTGCATAGTTCCCGCTTGGAAGGTTGAGAGCTTGTTATAATCATCGAGTCATTTTTGAAATTTCTCTTTGCCGTTTTCTGTTAGACAACATAACCTGTGTGAGGGCCATTTCATTAAGATCTTCCATGATAAGAGGATTTCAGAATCATTTTCAGGATCTCTTATGCTTTCTTTTTCTTCCTGAGCTATTTTCTTCAAGTAAGTCGTTAGACACAGAACATCTTCTGTCAGTGGGAGATATTTTGAGTTGTTTCGCTTCCATTCTTTAATTGTGTGATAGGCATGACCACAAATGTCTTCATTCCATTTCAATTCAAAAAGATCAACGAACCTTGCCCATTGAGTCACAACGTTTTCTTTCCCATTTTTCAGTGCATCACCTTTCAAATTCAAAGCACAAATATTTAAAGTCTGGCCAATCTTCAATGCTAATGAAAGTATTTTGAACAAGTGTGTGTCATTATCAAAGCCTGCTACGTTCTTTACAGCTTTTACCACATCATCATAGTGCACCGGATGCAGCAAGTCTGCTAGTGTCATGCTTGGCTCATTACACACCAATCGAGCTTCATCAAGAGTCTTCCAATTTCTCTCAGCTTTGCTCTCAAATGGGTCTGTTGCTCTCTGTCATGACCTAAGTTCATAAAGAACTTATCAGCAAGCTTAATAATTATTCTATCACTCTTTATTCCAACGTGACACCTTTTCACCCCTTAGCTTGCTCAAAACTTCTTCAACCTGTTTGTTTGGTCCAGTAGTAGGTAAAAGCATACTTCCATTTCTTACCATTTGTTTTCTTCTGTTGTTCTTGACATTCACTTTTACCTCCATGTAAAGAGGAGGTAACATGTGGGCTGTTGTCTTGACATGCACTGGTTTGCAGACTGGATTCAGCATCATCGTTGTCATCGCTGCCAGTTGAAATGAAATTTGTTTTCTTTGCTGATCATGGCTTCCCAGATGCATCCCTTTGCCAACCTTTGATGTGATATCTTTTTTTAGAAAAAATGGCAGCATATTGGATGTTGTCTAGGCATTTACTGGTTTGCAGACTGGATTCAGTATCTTCGTCATCATCGCTGCCATCTGAAGTGATATATGTTTTCTTTGCTGATTGTGGCTTCCCAGATGCATTTGCTTTGTCAATGTCTCCCTGAGAAAAAGAGGCAAGATACCAGATGTTGTCGTCCCATTCCCTGGTTTGCAGATTGGGTTCATGGTCATTGTCATCATCGCTGCCATCTGAAATGAAATATTTCTTCTTTGCTGGTTTTGGCTTCCCAGATGCATGTGCAACATATGTAATGTTGCCTTCATGTTCACAATTTTGTAGACTAAATTCAGTGTCATCATCATTATCGCTAACAGCTGCAATGAAACTTGGACTCTTTGCTGACCGTAGCTTCCCTGATGCATACCCTTTGGCAATCATTGATGTGACATCTCCCTGAGAAGAAGAGGTAGCATATCGGATGTTGTCTTCATGTTGTTATCATTATTATTATACATTTATAGTGCGCTGATCTAAAAAGCTCTAAGCGCATTACATAATAAACACCATATACATGGACATAAAGAAATGTTAAAATAAGATAAATAGGTAAGAATATTCAAAAATGTTATAATAAGAGTAATATGTTCACTGGTTTTCAGACTGGATTCAGCATTATCATAGCCAGCTGCATTTAAACTTGTTCTCTTCGGTGATAGTGGCGTTTTAGATATTTTAGCTTCACAAGCATTTCCCTGAAAAGAGGAGGCTGCATAATAGTCCATATTTTCACAATCACTAGCTTGCAAGTCAAAATCAGCCTTCATCATGGTCATTATCAATTAAAGTCAAATCTGTACTTTCATTTTCATGCACATCGCCTCGAAACATTTCTTTCTGAAAATTAAAATTTAAAGCAAGAAATGAGATGAAAATCATTGTAAAAAACTGTTCCACATTCATTCTAAAACCCCATCAAGCAGGAAATGTATTTTCATTGAGAGTTGGTAAGCTCCTACAACATCATGACCATGGCCACACTTCCTAGGACAGACAATATCTCTTCCACTTAATTTTAATCAGTTTGTGTGGGAAATTAGTTACTGTCCTGCATTTCAAAATGTTACCCTTGCCCAAACTTGAAACCCCTGCCACTGACCAAGGAAACACTATTCAGCTGACAAACAAAATACTATTTATTCAGAATTTACTAGTACCTAAATATTAAACAGAACACTTCATTAGGTTTATATGTTTGTTTCAGTTTAACCATTAGTTTTTTTTTTTAATGATTTGTTTTACTTGCCCCCTCCCTCATCCTCAACCCCATCAAATATTTTTAAACCATTTGAAATGTAAAAGTCTTTTGAAATAAATTTACATTTTTCACTTGTACAAAAGAATAAACAAAGGATTAAATTAACACAAGTGCATTACAATAGAAGAGAAAAACACAACTCAAAAAATAAATCATTGAAACCAATAAAAAGTTACATAGGAAATTACACTGAGAATTTAGACCTGAACTAATTATGAAACACCCATTTATAAAAGATCCCATCTAAACCACTAGTGAAAAAGCCAAAACTAAATAAGAAATAGGAAACTTTAACTTAACAATGAAAAGGAGAATTAAATGGAGATAAAATATTTTGCAGGGGGAGATCAGAAAAAGCGAGTGCAAAAAGGACAAAAGTTAATTGTAATACATCAGTAACCAGAATGATTAAGAAAACTCAAAATTTGTCATCTTTAATTATTTTCCAATTTTTTTAAAGTTGAGTCACGACATGCTCGAAGGGCTGGGCAATGTAATAAGATATGGTTACCTGTGGGAATCCCACTACAGTATTTGCACTGAGGATGAGGGAAGTTGTGAACAAGATTGGAATGTGACTCTAGGTATTGCAAATTTTAATACAAAGAGGACATCCTTATTGTGCGAGAGACTAAGGAGTCAAAAGGTTTGGATAAACCAGACATTGCAAACGATACAAATCCCCTCGCCACTAATAACATGCTTGCTACCCTCTGTCACAACTGCCATCCCACCCTCTGTTCTGTATGATGTCCCATCTTAAATCCCTCCCTTACAGGAAATCATACATGAAATCCAGATACCATTCCACCACTTGACCCATATGCCATCACACCTGCAATCAAGATGACATCTCACCATATGTCTTGCCCCCTGTCCCAAACATTATGATACCCTGTCCCACATGCCATCCCTCCATGTCCAATATACCATGCCACCTTGTCACACATTTCATAGCTCCCTGTACCATGTGCCACCTACCCTGTCCCACATGTCATCCTTCCATGTGCCACGTGTCATCCCAACCTGTCCTACAGACCATTCCATCCAATCCCACATGCTATCCCACCCTGTCCCATATGCAATCCCATCTGAAATCCAGACAAAATGACATCCTGTTTCACACATCATGACACTCTGTCCCCCAAGCCATCCCACCTTGTCCCACATGCCATCCCAGGCTGTCATAAATGCCATGACATTCTGTCCCACATTCCATGGTACCCTGTCCCACATGCCACCCTGTCTCACATGCCACCCCATCCTGGGGTGGCGGCTGCAGAAGAGCTTTCCCGTGTGGAGCCATTGGTGAAGAGGAAGAGGTAAGAAAGGTCATGGAAATGTCTACAGAGTTGGCAGTATTTGGAGCGAAAGAAGGCTGGGTTGTGGAGAATTTCCGTGTGAGAGGAAAGGCCAAGGAAAACCTTGGGGATTGATAACCCAGGTGGGCTTGGGAGGAATAGTGTGCCTGGCAATCGAGAAAATGTTGATGTTGATTTTGGTGAAGTGAGAGTGCATCTGAATTCCGAAGGTGGGGAACGCGTTTGTTGAGGTTGTTTAGGTTGGGGAAGGAGGGGAGCGAATGGAATGGAAGCAAGAGTTCCGCGAATGGTGAGGATACGAAGAGTGGAGGCCAGTCCTGGTGTACCTGAGGTTAAAGGGGAGTTCATTGGCCTCTACGTGGAGACTGGTGATGAAGGTGGTATAGGTGTCACCAAGGCAGAGCCTTAAGGCAGTGTTTTTAGTAACCTTGAGGTGCCTTAAGTAAAGTTTGCAGGTGTAGGCATAGATGAAGCTGCTGTAGATTAGCTTGGAATTGATGAGGGAGTGGTATAAGGTGAGCAGGGTGAGATGATTGGCTCTTAGTCAGTGCTGAGAGGACCTTGAGGAGATTGAGGATTTTGTGACAGTTGGTTTTGAGGTGTTGATGTGGGGGAGATAGGGAGAGCTTTTAATCAAGAGTGACTCCAAGGAAGCGAGAACTGTCTTTGCAGGGGATAATGGAATCTTTGATATGGAGGCTGGGGCGAAGAAAGAAGGAGTTGCTGTTGTTGAAATGAATGAGAACAGTTTTTCTTTTAAGAAGTTAAAGCTGTTGGAGTTGCTCCAGTGAGCTAAGTTGTCCAGGCAGTGTTGGAGCTTATTTTAGAGAGTTTGGAAGCATGAGGAGGACTAGAAGATGGCAAAATGTCAAAATAGAGGAGCAACTGATGTTGGGGTAAGGGTCTTGGTGATGCTGTTGATTTTGAGGATGAAGAGAGTGGGAGAGATAGGTGTTGGATGTGTCTTTGGGAGTAGGTGTTACCGATGCATACTCTGAAATGGTGGTTATGGAGAAAGTTCTGGATAAAGGTGGGGGAGGAGGCCTCTGATGAGGCCGGAGGAGCGGGGTCCTTGAGGATACCATACCGCCAGGTGGTGTTAATGGCCTTTTCGAGGTCAAAGAAGATGGAGATGGCCTTTTCGAGTTCAAAGAAGATGGAGATGGCCTTTTCAAGGTCGAAGAAGATGGAGATGGCGTGGTGATTTCTGACAAAGGCTTCACGTACATGGGTGTCAAGTTTGAGGACATGGTCCAGGCAGATCCGGTTTCTCCTGAAACCATTTTGAGAGTGGGATAAAATCGAGTTCTTCTGAAGGTACCAGCAGAGCCTGCAGTTGACCATACATTCCACAATCTTGCAGAGGCAGGAAGTTGGAGCGATGGGCCGGTAGTTGGTGGGAATAGTCCTGTCTTTGTCAGGCTTGGGATGGAATGATGGCCTCTCTCCACGTAATGGGGAAAGATTTGAAAGACCATAGGTGATTATACATTTTGAGGAGGATGTTAAGGAAAGTCCTGAGAAGGTTTTAGAGGAGATTATAGTGGATGCTGTCTGAGCCTTGGGAGAAGGACCCGGATTTATTGAGGGCGGAGGAGAGCTCGGAGTAGGTGAACGGAAGGTTGTAGTTTTCCTGATTGTTGGACTGGAGGTTGAGAAGGTTCTTCTCAGCCTTGATTTTCCGGTTATGGATGGAAGGAGAAAAGACTCTCATTTGAGAAGGTTTTGGCAAAAGTGGATGCTAGGCAGTCAGATATGTCTTTTAGGTCGGTGATTTGGGTCTTGTTATGGTTGAGATGAGAGATATCGTTGGAAAAGCTTTCTCCCTTAAAGTTACAGATTATGTTCCAGACCTTGGAGGGGACGGTCTGGATATCCAAGGATGAAATATAGGTTTCCCAGGAATCTTTTTTTTAGAAAATCAGCCCTTTGAATAAATGAAAAATGAACAAATCAAAAAAAAGGGGAATAGCCTACCTGAACTTGGTACCACTGAGAAAAATCCCTTTACATTACTGTACAACGTGTATGAGTTGAGTTAAGCTGTACCACTTCACTAAATTACTGAATACTTCATGCTTGGCATACATGAGTATTGAAATGACATGTCTTCAACTTCTGGGTATTTTCTTTTTAAATTTGATCTGGTCCACACTGGACAACATATGTAGAGAGGAGAGAACTACAATTTAAGATCTAGAGCATACAACATTTGATTTCTTAATGAGCTTTTATTAAGTGGTGACTACCAACATAACATTAAGTCTCAATCTGTTTTCCCTGGTAGGACAAAAAGAGTAAATATTGCCAATTTCTACTAGGAAGCTAAGACAATGAAAACAAAAGAAATTGAATTTTAGCACTTACTCTTCAAATTATTTACATTTGTAATAAAGTTATACACAGGTATCAAAGACAGTTAAAAGCAGTTTAATATAAAAATAAGATATTCCATCAAATTGCTCTGAGCACTAATAATCTAAATTATGCTGAATTGTTCACACACAAATATCCGAGCATGGCTATTAGGTCCTTGTTAATTGCAGGGAGTTGTTTTTGTCATTTACAAAGCAACACCTATAATCAGAGTTAGTTATATTTCATCGTGTTTAAAAAGAATTCGCAAGTAGAGAATTTTTAATTCTAAGACTCCCAACAAATGCTTCGAATTTGTGCATTTGTTGAAAACTTAAAATAGTGATTGGCAATTAAGTTTTGTATAGTTATTATACACATCCCTCAGTACAGTTGACATTGGGATTGCAGTGCGAGGATGGCCATCCATCAGTAAAGGCAGCCATACTAACACGGCTGGCATTACGGGGAGTACCAGTGGTGTAGATTGTGAGCTAGTAGGCTAGTGGGCTCTCATTCCCAAAAGTATGATGGACATGCAACAATGCGTTATCTGTCCCCGAGTATGCGCTTATTAGACATTTTCAAGGGGAACTCAGCCCCCTCAAAAATAGCTATAGTAGGGGCTCAGCCCCCTGAGTCCCCCTCTCCCGCTTCTTCACTATTGGGGAGTACTAAGTTTTGTGAAACTTTGCCTTTTTATTATTGCAAATTTTGAAATATTCAAATTTGCAATTATCATTCCTAACTTGACCGAAATGATTGAGTTTCTCCAAGCTTTTAATCACTCTAATTTGTATTGGGCTGGGCAAAATGATCAGTGGCATAACTAAGGGGGCAGGAGGGGAAGCCACCCTTGAATGGCCAGGGCCCTATAAGGGGGCTTGTAAGAAAAATATACCATCATACTTATATACCATATGGCCCACAGGGCCCCACTCGCTCGGCCCGTGGGGCCCTAGCTATGCCACTGAAACTGATCATTCATAACTTGTAGATGGAACATTTTCTGCAGATTTTAAAGTATTCTAACTTGTGATCAGATATGTGTTCATATGGATAAAATGCTACCTAGCTGTCTTTGATCATGAAAATAATTGTAAATATTGAATGAAATAACATGCACTCAAATTTCCCACCTCTTAGACCAGCCCCTTTCTTAGGATTTCCCAAAGTCTCCACCTCTAAAAATAATCCTGTCTTCCACTCCTCCCCTGCATTAGAATTTTCAGTTCTTCAACCCATCCCACCAATCCTCTCTCCACCCACCCCACCAATCCTCTCTCCACCCTTTCCACTTTTCTCTGCTCCTTACCCCCCCCTACTTTCCTAACAATATTTGTGAATACTGATAACTAAAACAAAAAAACTTTTCCACCTCTTTAACTAATCCCTCCCTTGGGATTTCCTGTAAGATGATCCACCCCTGGGAATTCACAAATCTTCAAAGAATATTTTATAAATAGTCCATTATGAGAAATATTAAGAATCAAGAAATATACATTCTGCTACAAAAAGAGCTTACCTTTAGTTTCTGTTTGTTTGACTTCAAGCCATCCTGGGCGATCCATTTTTTCATTGATGTGCTCTGGCGCAACTTTAATATGAGATTGGCGTTTGCGCCTTATACTGACCAACACATGTCAACTTGCTCAGTCTTCTTTCCAACAAATAATGATGAACTAACAGTAACGCACAATGCTAGGAAGTCCTATTGTCTCTACACACAATGCTGGAGCAATGGGCCCAGACTCAGATGTACTGTAAGACAACCACCTGTTTTCAAGCTCTTATACTGTATGTGTTACTGAGCATTTCAGGTTGTAAGCATAGGAGGTAGGGTGCAAAGGGGTTTAATTGAGTTAAGTGCATATTATTTTCCAATCCTTGTCATTGCTTACATTTCTTTAGGATGGAACCATTAAAAACACACATAGATAGAAGGACCGGTCCCAATCTTATGGTGCTCATACAAAATACAATTGTTAATGTATGATATATTTATAATAAGCTTTTTGATTGGTTCAAAGTTTTCAATTACATAGACATAAGCATAGAGGCAGGGTGTAGGGGCATTTGACCTCCTCCTCCCCCTCCCCTCAAGAACAAAATGGTCACAGATAAGTTCAGGACATAGGTTCTAGCAGGAGACCAAGAGGGTCATGGCCCCTCAGTGTTTGAATTGGTATTTTGTCCCTTTTTCTCAATTTCATCCAAAATTACACATGAAATATGGGCACCATTTTGCTTTGGTCCCTTAAATTTTAAAACTTTTGGACACCCCTGGACCAGGATCTATTTTGATAGTACTTTGGCTATTAAATTACATCTTGTTTTGGTCCTGTAAATTTGAAATCTTTCCAATGCCCATAGACCAGGAACTATTATGTAAGTACTTTTGTTCATAATCTGATTCAATTCAGTACACATTACCATCACAATTATTACACTTTCAAGAAAGATGCATCCATGTAACAGTTTCATACTTCTAGAAAACATTCGTCACCAGTTTTGTATTGAAATATATCATGATGGAATAATTCAAAACCACACAAAGATATGGATACCAGTCCCTTTTTACATGGTACTTGTAAAAACTGTAATAGCTAATTCATGTTTATCAGTGTTATCTGTTTGATTCAAATATTTATAAAGCACATTGTTATGAATCTCTTAAAATATATTAGAAGTTAAAGATTTTTCATAAATATTTTTATCATAATCACTGTATGTTTTGAGACATTTGAAGACAGCAATAGCAGGACCTGTCCCTTTATCAATGTTCTGGTACAAAGTTGGTAAATTATGTTGTGATAGAATAATTCAAGTTTTCCCAGTTTAATTCAAATTTGTAGAAAATGTTTTATATCTTTCTTATGATCCAGTAATAAAATTTCAAATAGCAAAAATTACTTGGGATTGTTTTAGCAGTCAAAGTTGTTTTGTGAATATTTTCTTCATTATGTTTTTTTATATGTTTGAGTCATTTGGAGAAACACATTAATGGGAGGACCTGTCCTTTTATCAATGTTCTGGTATCCAAAGTTGTTCAATTATGATGTGATGGAATAATTCATCGAAACAGAAAGATATGAGGATCTTGCTTTATTTTAGGTAGCTCATACCAAAAAAAAAAAAAGTTAATTTATGTTTGTGAGTCTTCCCTGTTTGTTATTGTTCAATGCTTTCTCAAACTTTTTATTTGTCACTGTTTAAGCTGTTTTGTTAATATTTTCTTCATGATATCTCCCTGTATGTTTCAATCAATTTGAGACACAGTAATAGAAGGACCAGTCCCTTTCTCAGTGTCCTGGTAAAAATTGCTAAATTGTTCATCAGTCATTCAGTTGCCAGCCTATTCTGCACAAACTAATTTTAAAATAACTTTTGGATTGAGTTTATATACATTTGCTGAGGTATACACAAGCCACCATATTATTTGTTCCTTTGCTTTTTAAAAGACAGCAATATCCATACCAGGATCTATTATGAGATGTTATAAGAGCCAGTGATTTTTGCTGTTTAATCAATCCAATTCAGTGCATATTATCATCACATTACACATTCAATGAGATTTCATCCCTATAGCAGTATTAGACTGCTAAAAAAAGATTTTATTTGCCATGAAAATATGATGAGAAGAAATGTTCTTTTTATAATGAAATTATTCATAAACACACATAGATATGGGGACCTCTATGGTGCTCATTCAAAATAGAACACAATCCCACCTCTTTTGGTGCAATTTTTTCTTAGATTTCTTAATACTTTCTTATAGTTAACTTAATGAATTATCACTGTTAAAGGGACTCTCTGTTTATGACATACATAGCTATAACAAAGTTATATAATTTTAGCAGTCGAAAGTTGTTTAATAAATATTTTCATCATGATCATTTTCTTGAATATCATTTCCATCTCGAAACACACAGTAATAGACAGACTGGTCCCTCTATCAATGGGCTGATACAAAGTCAAATGTATAATGAAGTGTTGCTCAAAACCCTATGGATGGGTAGAGACAAGATATCTGCTGGAAGGCTATAAAAACCATAAAGATGGCAAAAACCTACATCAAAATTGGTTAAATACTGGCCACTTTACAGATTTTTTAAGATATTTGCTTGAATTACTGGTACATGAATTTTCATAACCCCTGAGATATTTGTGATGTATTTAGTGATACATTCTGAGTCTCTGACCCTCCTTTGTTTTTCTTAAATCCTGTTACCCTACTTTGATGACATTATTCTGATTTTGGCAAATTGGTTTTGAGAGTTAAATGTACATCCAATTTGTGTTTGAATACTTAAGATATTATGATCAAAACTTATGTATGAAAATGAAGAAAGAAATATACCGAAAACTGTTTTAGCAGCGCTACCTCCAATATACCGCATATTGTGCATGAATTGAAACTTGTTCAAACTTTGAATTGGAACAACTCAAATTGTAAGGAGATAAATAAAAAGGTAAAGAATATTCGATACAGAATTTAACTCCACTAATTTTTAGTTAGTGCATTAATTGCTACATGTCCATAGACCAATAATTAATCAATTGCAATCAATGTATTCAAATGGCTTCAATTATACCAGGTGGCTTTCTTTTCTTGAATTGTTTATTACCATATTCCTGTCAGGAAAGCTTATTCATGTGACTTTATCACTAAACCATAACAAATTATCACTAAACTCTAACAGATTTGTGATATGATTACAAATCTGATTGGGGGAGCATTCTTCTTACAAGATCACTTTGTCCCTCTTATGTTAGTAAAGTGACATTGTTCCGTCCCTCTTATGTTACTAAAGTGACATTGTTCTCCAAAACAAAATCTATTCCACGCATATTGCTCAAAACGGGGCGTGAATTTGAATCCGGAGCTTTCAGACTGGGATAATACAGTAATGTAGCCAGTGATCCAGTTTCAGATAATGATGACTACATGCGACTATGGAAGTGAAGTAGTGAGGCTGTTACATCATAGGCTTTGTCCGTCTCGGAAGACAATGGATTTTGCAAGGGCTAGTTGTTATTCACTTGGAGGTTTAGCAGCAACAAGTACAGTATGATGGCTGTAAAATCCAATCTTTTAATGGTGATATGTCTTGCAGTTGCTGCACTTGAAGGTCGTTCGAAGTGAAGGTGCCAAATTGGCTCTTACTTTCCGCCATTTTGATGCATGTCTGGACTGTATCCCCTACTTCCCCTTGGCTGTGTTGTGTCAGCTGACTTTCGGGAGGCAAATGCGAATAGGTATAGGATCTCCTTTTGAAAATTATTGCCGGGGGCCAGTCCCCCTCCCACCTCTTCGGTGTCATGGACACTGGTAAATGACATGCCTTAATAGATTAGTTCAGTGGTCAAGCAACCTCTTTGGTGTCATGGACACTGGTAAATGACATGCCTTAATAGATTAGTTTAGTGGTCAAGCAACTTTATCTTATATGAAAGAAGACTTTAAAAGAAACATAATGGTAAAGAAACCATTCAAAAATCTTTTTTGGTGAAAGAGATATTCAAGTTTAAAAGCTCTTGTCTTATCTTTGAAGAAATGACTGGTGTAGTAAGTCTACTATGAAGGCCAGTGCCCTTGTCCTCACATTCTCAACAATTGTTAATGTATTTTAAAGAATGTATATTTGACTTTTTTCCTATTTCAATTATTTTCCCTCAAAATTTCTTCACGTGGTAAATAATGATTATCCTTACAAGATTCTGTTTACTATTTTCTGACATATCCAATGGTTTTAACGCCACAAAATTGAAAGACAAAATGTGAAAGAGTAGGCCTACATAAAGACTGAGGAATCTGACGCAGTGACACCACAACAAGTGTGATTTCAGTTGTTTCTACGTTCTACACAAATGATACCAAACTTCAAACGTAAATATCTCCTTCACGGAATAAGATTTGTGAATGCTTTTTTCACCATTTTGTCTCCTTTTAAGTCCTCTTCCATATCAGATGGACTTGCTTGACCCCTGAACTAATCTTATAATTGTGTCAAATGAATACTAAATGTATTATACAACTTCTATGTATTGTGAGCGAGTAGATTTCTGTTCGTTTTCACGCTTCAAGAATTACCTAAATTCATTTATATAACTTTCAAAGAGCACCCCCGGTCCGCCCTCAACTTTCGAAATGGCACCTCCTACCCGTCCACCCTTGCAACTTTTGAAAGGACACCTGCCCGTCCGCCCCTAAATTTCGAAAGGGAACCCCCTACCCTTCCATCTCTAACTTTCGAAAGGGCACCCTTGTCCCCCATTCCCTTGTGGTTCCCACACTGCTACTTCTGCATGTTTTGCCCCCTCCAGATTTCTTAAATAGGGCTGTTTTGCCGAAGCTGTTTTCTTTATATTACTGGAACTGGCAAAGCGATGCATTCTGTCATCGAACTGTCTAAACGATATTGACAGTGAAAATATAACCCCAAACATGTCCAATCATTTGACTTGTTCCACTATGTATTTTACGATAGATGACTACATTAGCCAAGATAATTTGTAATTAAATCAAGTCTAAAGCTTGTAACTTCAGATAGGAAAAAGTGTTTCAGCAAAGCATGACTAAACATTATTTGAACAATAAACCTGTACTGAAATGATAACCAGATAAGCTTCCAGCTCAAAGTGCATTAGTCACGATCATGGTTGGTACGTCATTCCACGCACAAAAAGTCAGGTCAAGAAAATTCCAAATTTTGAAAGGGATCGGCCACTCGAGCTTTCCTGGGAGGGACAAAATAATTCAAAACTTTGAAAGGGATCGACCACACGTGGGCCACTGGGGCTTTCCTGGGAGGGATAACAATTCTAAATTTTGAAAGGGACTGGCCACTCTTGGGGAACTGGGTCTTTCCTGGGAGGGGTAAAATAATTCAAAATTTTGAAAGGGATCGGCCACTCGTGGGGCCACTTGGGTTTTTCTGGGAGGGGTAGAATAATTCAAAAAATTTAAAGGGATCGGCTACTCGTGTGGCCACTGGGGCTTCCTGGGAGGTAGAGAAATTTCAAATTTTGAAAGGGATCAACCACACGTAGACTATGGGCTTTTCCTGGGAGGGGTAAAATAATTCCAAATTTTAAAAGGGATTGGCCACTCGTGGACAGGGGTAAAATGTACTGACTGAAAAGCTAAAAATGTTATTATAATTTCAATTGACACATGCAATTTTTCAGGTGGTCTGAACGTCATCCGAAAATGATATTTCACTTGATTTATTATTCTCTTCCAAAGTCTTGGAGAAAAGGCCAGAATTAAGTCAAATAAGACATTTTACAGTCACACACTTCTATAAAATGCCAAAACCCAACAAAAAAGCCAAATTATAGAATTCAGAATCAAGGAAGCCAAATAACATTTTTTTTTGTCAGCCAAACAAGTCTCAAAAATGTCATTTTTTTCAAATTTGACTTTTGTCTGTCTGTTTGTCCGTTCCTCTGTCTGTCTGTGTTAATTAGTCATTTATAAGGTACTCTATGTTCCTTTTGCATTCAGTTTGTGCATTTGAAGTTCCATTTCTACTATCGGTGTATTTATTTATGCAATTATACTTTTGATGAGCCGTTTGTATTTCATTTGTTCTTATAGAACAATTTCTTCTTTCTGTTGCATTGTATACAAAATATGTGACTTGTAAACTGGTAATGAGACCAATGAAATGATGTTAAAAAATGGCTTACAAAATGCTAATATAGCAACCCTTGTCACGTGTGCATGATCTCACAATTCAAACAGCTGCGCAAACTGCAAATGTTTACTTTAACTAGTCTGTTCGTCGGGGCAATGCATTTATGGCACAAGAACACACGTGTGCAGTTGGCATCGAAACTTGAGGGAAAGCTGATCAAACTGGGAGTGTATTGAATTTCTGTTTTGATTTACTCTTTGGAATATTGGAAGTCCATAAATTCACAACTCATTTTTTTTAAATTAGATCGCCACTCATCATCGTCATGGTAGGGGTGGGAGGGGGAGGGGGGGAATCAAAAGTGCAAGTTATACCACAATGCCCTATCTCAATAATTAAACAAAAATATTTCCAATAATTTTGAAACAGGGCGATTGGTTTTCAAAGAATGACATAAACATTGTCTTGAATCTTGAGTGCAATTATGATATCACACTGTCTATTAGACTAGCCACTTTTTAATACACTGGTGAAATCTTTGAAATGCAATAACTCCTAAACGCAAAACACATGTCAACAAGGCAGTTTCACCAATTTGTTTCTTTAATAATCTTCTATCTGTATATGAAAATGAAAATATACGGGAATATTCCTTTAAAAACTTGAAGTGTTTTTTCATGTCTTGGACTAAAAACCTGTCAGTTGTGATACTTGGAAACATTTCCAAGCTATACATCTTTTTGCCTATGGGACGCCAAAAAGGCAATGTATTTTGTTGTCTATTTTAATGTTGTCTCATTTAATGTTGTTGTTTACTTCTAACTTGTTGTTTATTTTAATGATATCCTATAATGCTGTTGTTTTCTTTATTGCTGTTGTCTCCTTTAATGCTGTTGTCTCCTTCAATGCCATTGTCTCCTTCAATGCCATTGTCTCCTTTAATGCTGTTATCTCCTTTAATGCTGTTCCTTTAATGCTGTTATCTACTTTAATGCTGTTATCTCCTTTAATGCTGTTATCTCCTTTGATGCCGTTGTCTCCTTTAATGTTATTGTTTCCTTTAATATTTGGTGTCTCCACGAATGTTGTCTCGAATGTCGGTTCCTTTGCTTCTGACGGCGCTGTTCATCAAATGAAAAGTGGATCAACGCGAGCAAGTAACAAGCACTATATACTTTCAATAATATGTGACAGCCACCCATAAGTCAATGCTCCCGTTGAGGAACTGGGAATTTCGAGGGGGTGGGGTTCTTGAGGAGTTGTTGGAAATTCCCAGGGGAAGTCCGACAAGTTGGGGAGGGGGAGGGGGTACGATTAGTTGGGAATTTGGTATGGCAGGTTGGGATTTCCCAAGGAGGGAGAGGGAGGGGGTGGACAAGTTAGGAATTCCCAAGGGGGTCTGGCATGAGTTGCCCAGTCTATTTTGGCTTGCTTCTATATTCTGACCTGGTGGCTACGACATGACATATTATTGATTATGTTGTTCAGTGCTTGTTACTTTCACGGGTTGATCCACTTTTCATTTGATGAACAGCTTTGCGAACAGCTTTGCAGCAGCAAAGAAGACAATATTCGAGGAGACACTGGCATTAAAGAAGACAACAGCATTAAAGGGGACAACAGCATTAAAGAAGACAATGGCATTAAAGAAGAGATGACATTAGAGAAGACAATGGCTTTAAAGTAGACAATGGCATTAAAGAAGACAATGGCATTAAAGAAGACAATGGCATTAAAGAAGACAATGACATTAAAGAAGACAATGGCATTAAAGAAGACAATGAAGCAGACAATGGCATTAAAGAAGACAATGGCATTAAAGAAGACAATGGCATTAAAGAAGACAATGGCATTAAAGAAGACAATGACATTAAAGAAGACAATGACATTAAAGAAGACAATGACATTAAAGAAGACAATGGCATTAAAGGAGACAATAACATTTAAGGAGACAACAGCAATTAAGGAGACAATGGCATTAAAGAAGACAATGGCATTAAAGAAGACAATAAAATTAAAGAAGACAATGACATTAAAAAAGACAATGACATTAAAAAAGACAATGACATTAAAGAAGACAATGACATTAAAGAAGACAATGGCATTAAAGGAGACAATAACATTTAAGGAGACAACAGCAATTAAGGAGACAATGGCATTAAAGAAGACAATGGCGTTAAAGACACAATGGCATTAAAGAAGACAATGGCATTAAAGAAGACAATGACATTAAAGAAGACAATGACATTAAAGAAGACAATGACATTAAAGAAGACAATGACATTAAAGAAGACAATGGCATTAAAGGAGACAATAACATTTAAGGAGACAATAACATTTAAGGAGACAACAGCAATTAAGGAGACAATGGCATTAAAGAAGAAAATGGCCTTAAAGAAGACAATGGCATTAAAGAAGACAATGACATTAAAGAAGACAATGGCATTATTGAAGACAATGGCATTACAGAAGACAATGGCATTAAAGAAGACAATGACATTAAAGAAGACAATGACACTAAAGAAGACAGTGACATTAAAGAAGACAATGGCATTAAAGAAGACAATGACATTAAAGAAGACAGTGACATTAAAGAAGACAATGGCATTAAAGAAGACAATGACATTAAAGAAGACAGTGACATTAAAGAAGACAATGGCATTAATGAAGACAATGGCATTACAGAAGACAATGGCATTAAAGAAGACAATGACACTAAAGAAGACAGTGACATTAAAGAAGACAATGGCATTAAAGAAGACAATGGCATTAAAGAAGACAATGACATTAAAGAAGACAATGTCATTAAAGAAGACAATGGCATTAAAGAAGACAATGGCATTAAAGAAAACAATGGCATTAAAGAAAACAATGGCATTAATGAAGACAATGGCATTAAAGAAGACAATGACATTAAAGAAAACAATGGCATTAATGAAGACAATGGCATTAAAGAAGACAATGACATTAAAGAAGACAATGACATTAAAGAAGACAGTGACATTAAAGAAGACAATGGCATTAAAGAAGACAATGGCATTAAAGGAGACAATAACATTTAAAGAGACAACAGCAATTAAGGAGACAATGGCATTAAAGAAGACAATGGCATTAAAGAAGACAATGGCATTAAAGAAGACAATGACATTAAAGAAGACAATGACATTAAAAAAGACAATGACATTAAAGAAGACAATGACATTAAAGAAGACAATGGCATTAAAGGAGACAACAACATTTAAGGAGACAACAGCAATTAAGGAGACAATGGCATTAAAGAAGACAATGGCGTTAAAGACACAATGGCATTAAAGAAGACAATGGCATTAAAGAAGACAATGACATTAAAGAAGACAATGACATTAAAGAAGACAATGACATTAAAGAAGACAATGACATTAAAGAAGACAATGACATTAAAGAAGACAATGACATTAAAGAAGACAATGGCATTAAAGGAGACAATAACATTTAAGGAGACAACAGCAATTAAGGAGACAATGGCAATTAAGAAGAAAATGGCATTAAAGAAGACAATGGCATTAAAGAAGACAATGACATTAAAGAAGACAGTGATATTAAAGAAGACAATGGCATTAATGAAGACAATGGCATTACAGAAGACAATGGCATTAAAGAAGACAATGACATTAAAGAAGACAATGATACTAAAGAAGACAGTGACATTAAAGAAGACAATGGCAATAAAGAAGACAATGGCATTAAAGAAGACAATGACATTAAAGAAGACAATGGCATTAAAGAAGACAATGGCATTAAAGAAAACAATGGCATTAATGAAGACAATGGCATTAAAGAAGACAATGGCATTAAAGAAGACAATGACATTAAAGAAGACAGTGACATTAAAGAAGACAGTGACATTAAAGAAGACAATGGCATTAAAGAAGACAATGACATTAAAGGAGACAATAACATTTAAGGAGACAACAGCAATAAAGGAGACAGCGGCATTGAAGGAGACAATGGCATTAAAGGAGACAGCGGCATGCGGAAGGCAATCCTGTGCAGGCAGTGGTAGGATGTCATCACGTTCAAGTTTAAGTTTATTACACTTATATGGGGCATTATTTAAATAACTTATTCTAATGCGCCTTACAAAATATGCATATAAAGAAAATAAATACAAATGTAAATAAGATAAGCATGAAATATAAAGAAAACAATTGAAGGAGACGATGGCATAAAAGGAGACAGCGACATGCGGAAGGCAATCCTGTGCAGGCAGTGGTAGGATGTCATCACATTTAAGTTTAAGTTTATTACACTTATATGGCGCATTGTCTAGATAACTTATTCTAATGCGCCTTACAAAATATGCATATAAAGAAAATGAATACAAATGTGAAAATAAGATAAACATGAAATATCAAGAAAACAATTGAAGGAGAATGGCATGAAAGGAGACAGCGGCATGCGGAAGGCAATCCTTTGCAGGCATTGGTAGGATGTCATCACATTTAAGTTTAAGTTTATTACACTTCTATGGCGCATTATCTAGATAACTTATTCTATAATGCGCCTGACAAAATATGCATATGAAGAAAATAGATACAAATGTGTAAATAAGATAAGCATGAAATATAAAGAAAACAATTGAAGGAGACAATGGCATAAAAGGAGACAGCGGCATCGGAAGGCAATCCTGTGCAGGCAGTGGTAGGATGTCATCACATTTAAGTTTTAAATTTATTACACTTATATGGCGCATTATCTAGATAACTTATTCTAATGCGCCTGACAAAATAGGCATATAAAGAAAATATATACAAATGTATAAATAAGTTAAGCATGAAATATAATGAAAACAAAGAACAAGAAAATTATGAAGAGGACTTGAAAGCACAATTAAATAAGTGAGTTTTAAGCAAAATGTTTTGAGCAGATTTGATTGAAAGAGGTAAGTCATTCCAAAGTTTTGGGCCAAATATTTGCAGAGAGCGATCGCCATATGTAAGTTTACTTTTTGGAACACGAAGGATAAGGTGGTTTTGAGAGCGACGGCGGTAACTGGTTTGTTTATGATAAAACATTTCGAACAGATATAACGGGGCCATGTTATGAAGGGATTTAAAAATGAGGATTAAAATTCTAAATTTAATTCTATATGAGACAGGTAGCCAATGAAGATTTTGCAGTAGATAAAGTAATGGAGTGAAACGATTGCTTCTTGTGACGAGCCTTGCAGCATAATTCTGAACATGCTGCAACTTTTTCACTGTAACACCAGGCACCCCTGCAAGGAGAACATTGCAATAATTTATGTAGCTATGTACAAGTATATTTACAAGTGATATTGCAGAGCTTCTGTCCAGAAACTTCATGCACCTTCTGATGTTAAATAATTGGTAAAATGCAGTTTTGCATTTGTGATTGACATGGTCAGCCATTGTCATACCTTGATGTAATCTAATTTAAAAAAAAAAAACCTTTAATTCCAGCTATGACTGAGATCACATTTGATGGATCATTAGCATTGGACAACATGTAGAAGCTGTGGTCATCAGCATAACCATGAATACTGGGAGAAAAGGCTTTTAAAGCATCAAAAAGGGAAGATGCATACCATGTGAATAAGAGGGGTCCACAACAAGAGCCCTGAGTGAGGCACACCAAATTTTACATCAAATGCCCTTGATTCAGCAGTGCTGATAAGGATTTTTTCTTTCCTTTGAACTAAATAGGATTCAAACCAATCTAAGATGGTTCCATCAATGCCAAAACGCTTATTTAAGGTTTTGAGAAGCATACCATGATCAATTGTGTCGAATGCCGCACTTAGCTCAAGAAGTACTAGAATGACACATTTTTGTTTGTCCTAGTTGCAGCAGTATGTCTGGTTGAATTTGAGCTAAAGCAGTTTCTGTGCTATGAAATGGGCGAAACCCTGATTGACAGGAAGGTAATAAGTCATGCTGCTGACTATACTTTATCATTTGTTCAACAACAGCACGCTCAACTATCTTAGACAAGAAACTAAGATTGCTTAGTGGTCGATAGTTAGCATATGTTACATCAAGCCCTTGTTTTTTTTCAGTGATGGCTTTACTACGGCTTCTTTCCATTGCTTAGGGAATTTCCCTTGTTGCAATGAAATATTAAACAGTTTAGTAAGAGTTGGAAGGAACACATTGATATTCTCCTTTAATAACCAAGTGGGTAGTGGGTCGAGGATGCACTGAGTAGATTTTGCTTTTAGTATCAGATTTTGTACATCTTCCTCTGTCAAGAGCAGAAATGAAAGTCCATATGGGAACATTTCTCTAGAACTCAAAAGGTGTGATCACAACCTCTCTATCCAACTCGTGTCTAATCTTGGCAATTTTTGCAACAAAGAGCTCGTTAAATTCTGAGGCAAGATGAGAAGCATCATTGTGAGGAGGTAGTGGGGTGATGGGCTTTCGGTCAAGCAGAGTATCAATGATTCTAAAAACTTTCTTTTGATCACCATTTGTTTCAGCAATAGCATTAGAGTATAATTGATGTCTGGCATTATTCAAGATCTTACGCTTTTCTTTGTAAGTAATTCAGCTAACACTAGATTTTGAATAGCGCCACATCTTTTCCGCTTTGCGTTTCTCTCTTTTTAGATCCTTGATCTGATCATTGTACCAGGGTATTTTTAGACGAGTTACCAATGTTTTACATGTTCAGGTGCATGATTGTCGATTACCTGTCTTATACATGAGTCAAACATGTAGGCCACTTCTTCAACATCCTCAATTTTAGACATTGAAGCAAAGCTATTAGACAAATCCAATTGAAATGTTGGAGGGGATATGGATTTGAATTTTCTGTAAACAATTGTATTTTCATCAAGTTTTGGTGTAGGGAATCTTAGGAATGTTGAAATGAAACAATGATCTGATATGTAAAAATCCGATGTAGGGAATGATAACTGGAGTTCAATATTTGAGCGTGTTTTAAATAAGTCTAAAGTGTGACCACTGATATGAGTAGGAGTGACAACATGTTGTTTAAGGCACCTACTTTGGAGTAGCTAGGGTACAAAATTTCACTTGATCATGATTCAGTTTGTCTTCAAAATTAATGTTAAAATCCCCTGTAATTAAAACAGGCTCATTTGTATCAAGGAACTGTTCAAGTACATCACTAAACTCATCAAAAAGTACATTACAAAAAAATGGGTGATTGGTTGAATAATTGTAAATAATTAGTAGTTTAAATCTATGATTGTCTGAGTTCATATCCCATATTGAAAATTCAAAAGAGTCACATTCTCCTGATGAAGTCAATCTCACAGTAAGGGATTTCATGAAGATGAGAGCTGTTCCTCCGCCCCTTCTGATGGATTTCTGAGGAACATCAATGGAATTATATCCTGTAGATTTTAGTTCAGCTCTTTTAGCATCATCATCAACAGTCATCCAACTTTCAGTAATAGCACAAATATCAATATTGTTATCAATTATATAATCCATAACAGATGATATTTTATTTTTCAATGAACATGGATTGATGCATGTGAGCAATATGTAGGCCCAAGTTGGTAGGAATGGTATCAGGTTGTATTAATATTACTTGTAGATTTTCTTGACTTGACACGCTTTGATTTAATAGTATCTACTCTTAAACGTATAATAACATCAATAGGACTGGTCAGATACTAAAATTTTATTCATCAGTTTTTTGGTACCACTGCGAGTGCCCCTTTTTGAAGCTTGGATTCCAAGACTGTTTAAAACCATCAAGGTATGAGCCTTAAGTGAGCAATGTGTACCAATGTTCAAAAGTTTGTGTTTATGATAGGAATAGTTGTGTAAATTGTCAACATTGCTATAATCTGGGCCTGGATTAAGTTCTATATCACCACTTTGTAAAATTTCAGCTTGAACATTGCTATAATCTGGGCCTGGATTAATGAACAAAATGGCAGCTCCACTTGAGGTTTTTATTGACAGAATTAATGTTGTAATAAATTAGAAAATATATGCATATATTTTGTACAATGTGAAATTGCTTCAGATGACTTATATTTATTATTTCTATCATATTAAATGAAGAAAAAGCCAGACTTTGTCTCCTTTAAGAGTTTTAACTTTTTTAGACTCCACGGGGCAAAGTAAATCAAGTTCTCAAGATAATGGTATGTATCATAAGTTGACTCATTTCAGTTGAGAAAGCTGGTGGGAGAATGTCCGTTCTATATTGTAACAAGAAGAATAGATAATTAAGTTAGTATAAGACATGACGTATGTGGCAGTACATACACGCTTGCAGTGCAGTGACCTGCATGTACACGTACTAACTGCATGCTGTATGTTACACATACGCAAGCGCTACGTTGGTGTATACGATGTAATGCTACATTTTACGGCCAAGTGTGGTCAATTCAAATGATTATAATTGGGGGAACTAAAATCGGGCCTGGGATCGGACCAAGGTAGTATAAATTGTAATAGAATAAATCAGAAGAACAAGTGTCGAGAAGGTTTTTATAATTTACAGAGGGTACAAATCAGCCCAATAAAGGGTTTCCTTCCTTGAAAAGTGTGTGTGTGTGTGAGGAAAAGGAGGAATGGGGAGGGGGTGAGGAAACACACTTCCGCCCCTCACATTTTTGACACAGAATTTATACCCCCTTCCAACACCCTTGTGTAGCATGCACCACTTTGTAAAATTTCAGCTTGAAAAGACACACAGGAATTTGGATAAGGTGAAATAAAGGAATGCTGAAATCCTTTGTGAACAAGAGATTTATGCCAAACAGTTGAATGAGAGGAACAGAACTGGATGTTAGCTCCTGTAGTAATCCTGATTGACAGCAACAAGATAAGCACTGACAGTGACAGATATTGCGTCTTTATTGAGTGGGGTTCCATTGTTATACAGTAATCCAAATTGATTTTTCTTCAAAAATCATATATGCATGAGGCCTGCAGTTTACTAGAAAGTGATTTATACATGGGTCGACATAATCATTTGTAATATACTTAAAGGAGACATAAAATCCAATATTCTATTTTGTGACATAACAATTTACCAAAATCTTGATATTTTGGTTGTCACTGAATTTAAAGCATTCGTAGTCTTATTAGCCTTAAAAAAGATATTTGAAAACTGTTGCTTGCTTTCCAATATTTTGTGGCAAAATATGGAACATATTTTTCTCCATGGATTCCCTCCTTATATCAGAGTGCCGAGTGTGGTTTTCCCCTTGAAACAAATTGCTCTTACCCACCACTGCATACTATGGCCATAATTCCTGGGGGACAGGTGGAACTTGTCCTCCACTTTCCGGCCAAAAAAAAAAAAACGGGTTTTGAAAAACACTGTCCTCCCTACTTTGTAAAGGAAAAGTATGGCCCTATGTCCCTCACTTTATGATGGAGAATCTGGGTGTAGGACAGTAATTGAGGGGCATTTTTCATTTTCAAAAGAGGCACTTGCCCCCTGGTTCCTACACCTATGCACAGAAATATGCTGCGTACATGGAATAAGTGAGACTCACTACATGGATTATTTCTTCACTGGAGACATTTATTCTCATCTCTTGTAATTCACAAGCCATACAGAATGAAGGAACCTGATGACTCTTCACTTAGTTAATGAGATACGCTAGCTACCCGAATCACTCAGACACACATTATACAATTGATACGTTACAAGCCAATAACTTTAGCAGATAAGATAATGATGAAAATATATTACATTTAATTCAGCATTCAATTTTTTGTCTAAATAAATAACATTGTATTATTATAAGTATTCCTAAAGAATGTATTAATACATTACAACAAAGTTCACAATGAATCTTAACTGAACTGCTTCTCTGTGCACAATGCAACCACCCTTACAATATAAACTATTTCATATTTATTCTGGTCTTAATACAAACCATTTTTACAATGATAAGAATGTACAGTTTTTCTTAAAAGGAAAGAAAGAAAAACAAAAGATTATTGTATAATACAATCTTACATACAGTAATGACAACAGATATAAAAAAGTGTAACACATTGGCTGGTTAAATATTTCAAGTTTATCCATTTATAATCATCATTATTCTCAAGATGGCGATATTTTAGACCCAAAAAGCAATCTTGAGAACAATGAGTGATCTCTTGCATTTTCAATTAATATTTATAATATTTGTGATGACCTTTGTTTAAATATTCATGAGGGGTTATTATTGTTCAACTACATTATTATATCATTCACATGGGATGGAATTTCTTCATATTACACCCACTATAAATATTCATGAGGGTTTAAACCCAATATAAATATTCATGAGGGGTCTTGCTGTTCAATCTCATGTGGGTGGGAGTTTCTTAACATTAAACTCAATATTCATGAGGGGTATTATTGTTCAACTACATTATATCATTCACATACGATGGAATTTCTTTATATTACACCCACTATAAACATTCATGAGGGTTTAAACCCAATATAAATATTCATGAGGGGTCTTCTTGTCCAATTACATATTGGAGGAGTTTCTTTACATTAAATCGAATGAATCTCAACCTACACTTAATGTGCAGTGGTTCTACAGGGCTGATTAATTAATGACAAATTGTCAGCAAAGACGAACTCCTGGTAGCAAGGGATTTTCCATACTTCACGCTAAAAATCTATGGAGGTGTCGAGGTAACTCCGCCTACATTAACGAACACCAAGCCAAAAACCTCAAACTTCCAATAATCATTATTTCAAAATTGACCACAGAATATTTGAGGCACATGGAAGTTAATTTGAATACAGATCTTGGTTTAAAAAGTATTGCATTTTTTCCTTCCTCATGAATATGCAATAGTTTAATAAATTTTCACATACAATTTTGGCTTATCGACATGCATTTATTACATCACCACTAGCCAAACTCTGAAATGGAGTATTTCAATTAATAAGAACACTAAAAACCAAAGGTTTCGATAGTATTAAAAGCCATTTATCATCTCTAACGTGGAGGCGAATAGATTTCATTTTGTGTGTTTTGATTGATCGAAACACAATGTGCACTTAGGCCAATCAGTATCATTTTGGAACAAATGTTATGCCACCATATTTGAATCATGACTGATTGCCTTTAAAGAGTGTGTCTTTGAAATGGAACAAGATATTGAAAATAACCATTGCAACCGATTCTATCTAGTATACCAATGTGACACCTACCCTCTACACATCCATAGATCGTGAAGATTTTATCAAGATTTCTGTTTGCAACAGAGGAATAACATTTATACTTGTGTCAATTGATTTTAAATGTTAGAATGTTAGTTCTCTTTTTAATAGGGGCAAGACAATTATTAATGGCAAATTCCCCTTCCAGGGCAGGGTAAATTCTCCTTCCTAGGCAGTGCAAACTCCACTCAAATGACCCTTCCTAGGCAAAGCCATTTGTTTCAAATTATATGTATGTATGTATGTATGTATGTATGTATGTATGTATGTATGTATATATAGTATATATATATATAGCTTTTACAGCTATTGTAACAGTATGCACCAAATGGTGAACTTTATTCTAAAATGATGAACAATTCTAATGTAATGGAAATTTGTGCACTTCTTTTTAAATAAACCAAGACATTGAAAAATTTAAAGTCAGTTACTTCCATCTACTTAATAAGTTCCTTAACACAAGCATGAAGACTATTAAAGTACTTTATTTTAACAGAAACACTTATTTCAGTCGCAGGCTCTAAACACTTTGGCCATTTTAGAGGATTTTTATTGCTAAAACAAATCATTCTTAATAGAGAAAAATGAAAACAAATTGCGATGATTCATCATTACAATATTCATGAGCATATCAACATGAACAAAATAATTCCTAAGAATGAAGTGACAAGTCTTGCCGTGATAGAACACAAATTCTTAATGGATTCATCAAGGTCATGACCTTTGACACACTGCCGTGGTTGTGAACTATTGGTTGATTGATATATTAAAAGCTTCACAACTTTTATCACACACAATAAGAAAGGTGACAAAAATGTCTGACATCTCAGCCTTATACCAACGACTGTTTATGAGAAAATGTTTACAAAAGAATCCAGCTGGCTGTTTATTGCAGATATGCAAATGTTCAAAATACAGCTCACTTATATTCTTACATAGAATAATAAAATAGGGTAATAAAATTGCTCAATATATGTATTATATAAGAAATCCCATTTTAAAATAAATATGGCATTTGAATTATAAAAGGTAAAACAAAAAATTCACAAGACCTATTTGCTACTCATTCTTGGACTGCACTTTTAAATGAATGCTGAGTATAATAATAATTGGCCTAGATCATTGAATTTCTGAAATGTTTTGCTTGTAAATCATAAGACAAATAATACTGGCATTTTGAAGAATTGACAATCGAAGAATCTTTTAGCATTTAGAGATGCTCTCACTGAATTCATGACATAAAACAATAGTTCTTAAAAATGTTTTAAAATATTGGTTTAGTAGATACCGTAGACTTGCATCAGGAACAACCCACTGCTTAAGAAACTTTTTTAACGGAATGGTGAATGGAAAAATGTTTAATCACACCCAATTAATTAAACAATCACTGGCAATCGAACACAACACATTATGCATTCAAATAGCTCCACAGTATTTTTTAAACTTTCATTAAAGCACATTAAGATTTTTGGCTCAGGACAAACTTTATAAGTGAGTCATAGAAATAGCCTCTTTTTAAGGGATGACGATTAAAATATATAATAAACATGGTAAATATGTGTTATCGAATGAAGTCTGTCTCTTAAAAAAAAAAAAACCCCTTTTCTTTTTATTCCATTTTTCAAGAAGAAAAAAAAATAAAAATATTAAGAGTAAACCTGTTCCTAGCATTGTTACATATATGTTGTTTTACAAAAAATTTACTGAAAATCTTGGCTGGAATACAAAATTTATATTTGAAATATTCCATCTGCAAGTGAGCCCTGAAGGCTTGTTAATATCATACAAGAAAAATGCTACAAAAACTAATTGTCACTGGTGGACCTTTTTTTTCTTATTTAAAGCAGACATGCATTGCAGCAACATGCCTACAAACATGTGTCACTAAAGCACCAGATACTACTGTGCCTTAAAAAGTTCCCTAATTAAAAATCTATTTTTATATGTATAAAAGGGATTGATTTGATTAGGGGTGTAGCCAACCTTTCAGACTCGGGTTTGTCCATGGACAAATGCTGATGGACTAACCTTTTTTTGTATGTTTCAATTAGATTTAACTGAAGAGCAAAACATACGTCCTTCACATGTGAACCTTTTTAGCATGTTTTCTGGACCTTTTTAGTGCATTTTGTGGACCTACAATGTTTAGCATATTTTCTGGACATTTTTAGAATATTTTTGGACTGTTATAAGCATATGTTCTGGACCTTTTAGTGTATTTTCTGAACCTAGTATTTTAGCATATTTTCTGGACTTTTTAAAGCATACTTTCTGGACCTTTTTAGCATATTTTCTGGACCTTTTTAGCATATTTTCTGGACCTTTTAGCATATTTTCTGGACCTTTTTAGCATATTTTCTGGACCTTTTTAGCATATTTTGTGGACCTTTTTAGCAAATTTTCTGGACCCTTTTAGCATATTTTCTGGACCCTTTTGGCATATTTTTTGGACCTTTTTTTGATATCTTGTTTAACATTGGCAGATCATATGACCCAGATGACCACCCTGGCTATCTACTCCCCTACACTTGTTTCTCTTACTTCAGTGATACTCTATATATATATAGAAGATTAATATTGATGACTTGAAAAATTCAAACCCATAAAACACATTAAACATAGGCTTGACCAGACTTTTGAATCTGGTGGGAAATTTACACAGGCAAATAATAGTGCTTGCAATTGGTTTTTAGAACCAAAACATGCCCAACTATATGAACCATATCATTCCAGCCTAATTGGTTTTAATGGATAGGAAAATGTTATCACAGGGTGGGTATCTAAAAATAGAATGACCCTACGCTGTAATTCAATGGAAAGAGTAAATATGCGGCCATGTCTAACCAATGCACAAATAAAAAGGTTCTTTCTTTTTTAGTGTAATCTGGTCCTCACAGGATCAACTTTTTAGCTAACACTGTAAAAAGATTTGCAATGACATTTTTGAAGTTGACGAAAACTCCCTAGAAACGTTTACCTCCATTACCCAACTTATTTTAAATATTCATAGACCCGATATTTAAAAGTGGGTGGAACAAACTTTCTGCAACATTCTTAATCAAAATTGATTCACGAAGTGTGTTCTAACACTGAAAAATACATTCATGCTTCCCTCTAATAAAAGTTTGTATTTACAACTTGTACCCAAAACTAGTAAATCCCATCACAAAATTAAAACAACGGAATCGGTAACGTAACCTTTTGCCCAAAGAAAACACTTCTGTAAATGCAATTCCAATAACAGGTAACTGCAAAGAGAACTGGGATATTACAATACATGGAAAAAAGAGGTTGGACTCTTTTGAGGTATGAATTGGGAGTATTGAAAACTTCTCAATTACACTTTGAACATGTTACTGTACAATAAATCCACAAAATTGACCCCAAATTCCTTCCACTAAACAAATGAGTAAAAAAAAGTTGATCGATCAATATTTTACATAACCAAACAGATCAACCTTTTGATCCAATCTGAACAAAATCCAATGATAAGGAACCTCCTCCTTGGCAAGCATTGACGCTTCAACTTTCAAGAAAAAAACCAAAGTCTAGAACAAACCAAGAATAAAAAGTTCAAGACTCAGTGTTTGGCGATGACTTGGACTCCAAGTCTAATATTGTCCCTGGTAGCCAGCCCTCTGACGGTGGGCATTCTGTAGTCCCTGCTTTATACACCAAGAACATATTGTGTTGATTTGACGCCTGGACTTGAACCTTCTCCCCTTTGGATACCGAGATTTCGTCCTCCTTCACCGCAACATAATCCACAAGAACAGTAGCACAAATAGATGGAGGTTCAATCTGTAAGGAAAGACAGAAACTCTTCATTACTGCTTACCATAAGCAGCATAATAATAAGCGGCCAAGGTGCTTTTAGAACAACAATCTAGTTTTAATTTGGAAATTCCCACCTTTTATTACTTGCGAGTAGAAAAAAAAGTTTCAATATTGGATCGGTAATCCAGTCTAATTTTTTTCTGCACCAAAACTCACAAAATAAGTTTAAAAAAAAAAAAAGGAAGGACACAAATTGACATCTTTCCAGTCCAAGATGTTGGTCTAATGTTATTTTTCACTTTTCCAAAAATGTAAGTAAAAATGTAACTAAAAATTATTGCTAGGTTAATTTTTGTTTTTACAAAGGTGAGGTGGGATACCAATAAAACTTTTCTTAATAGGTAAATGAATAAAATGTGGGCTATGCTCAGGGAAAGTTGAAAATCAGGGAAAACAAACCTCTTCTTATTACCCTCTGAAGCAATTTTCAATGAGAAAAGCTTCCTTCCAGCCTGATTTAGGAAAGAGTGATGATGAATTCTGGTATGAATTATTACAAGTCATCTAAACATGGGGTTAGGTCATGAAAGATGATTGCCAAAAGAATTTAAATGATTTCTTTCTCTCCTTTTTGACAATCCAAAAATGATTGAGCATCTAGGAGGAGGGGGAAATGACTCACCAGTTGGTCGAAGGTCTCTATTCTGCAACTTCGTAGTCCACTTCTTGGGCAACACAAAAATTATATCAATCTGTAGGGAATAACTTGCTTATTGATATTCTAAAAAGTTCCACCAAAATTTCTTGCACATTAAGGAGTAATTAGCAAAAACATATTAATTGGATGTGAAGGGCACGACTGCTGCCAATTCACTGATTTTGTGACTTAGGCCACAGTACAAAGTGATGGCACTAATTTAAATGCAATTATTGAGTAATTCTTCTTTTAAATGACACAATTTGTCTTACTCATGTTTAATCTGCTGAATATAAAAACCCGAGTCACTGGTTATTGTTGTAAAAGAAGACATTTTGATTAACATATTGGGAAGGAATAAACAACCACTGATTAAAAAGATAAAAATTCAGGATTTTCGAAAACTTAAAACAGTATGTTTGAAGTTGTAGGAATTTGCTGTAATTTGTCTTTTCATGATTTTTGTTCCCTCTGTTATGGAAGACAATTTCATGCTGTGGGTAATCTGTGTATTAACTATAATAATTGTATTAACAAGTCGTGCTTTTTTCTCCTGGGAGTACCATTCAACCTCAATATTTCCTTTTCTAAGTCGTGTACTTCTCGACTGGTTGTCATATACTGTACTGTATGTGGCATTGACTCGTCCCCTTTTGAATCCTGTAGTCTAGCATATACAACTGATCTATAACTGACTTGACATACCTACACAATGATGTGACTACTTTATTTGAAGTTCAAAAACAATTTAAAAAAACTAAATTACAGGCCCTTAAATGGTTAAATCAGTCGTTGACCCCCAGTTTAGTGACTCATTATAGAATTTAAACACAATAAATTCATTTCATAGGGATATTTTTTAGGGTTATAAAAGTCACCACTGGGGAAGGGGTAATCAAAGGAATGGGGACACTTCCCAGTCAGTATGTTAAAAAAAAAGGCTTTTGATTCATTTAATACAATGGAAGTCTTTTGAAACAAAAAATCATGAAAAGACAAATAACTGCAAAAATGATGGTTTCCTACAACTTCAACACATACTGTTTAAAGTCTTCAAACGTCCTAGATTTGTCTCTTTTTTACAAGTGATTGCTTATTCAAATCCTCCATCAAAATGTTATTCAAAATGTCTTCTTTTACAACAATAACAGCCACTCAGGTTTTTATATTCAGCAGATTAAACATGAGTAAGACAAAGACTGCAAAATAGTTATTCTCCCCATTGACCGTAATGATATTCTTTCTTTCTATATTTAGAGACTATATTGTGTCATTTAAGAGAAGAATTACTCAAAAACTGCATTTTAATCAGTGCCATCACTTTGTACTCTGGCCTAATTTACAAAATCAGTGAATTGGCAATAGTTTTGGGCATCTAAATGGCCAAAAAAGACCTGTTTTTCCTAGAAGAGGGCACCTTCACATTTTTTGCTAATTACTCCTTAACATGCAAGAAATTTAGGTGTAACTATTTAGTTTATCAATAAGCAAATTATTCCCCACAGATTGATGTATTTTTTTTGTGTTGCCTCAAGAGGTGGACTACTCAGCTCCACATAGGAAGAGAATTTTAGCATTGACCCACAGTCAAAACCATTTCATAACTGTTTAGCAGCACTGCCATCCTTTGCAGAACTGTGGCCCCAAAAATAGTGGAAATAGTCAATGAGGATTTGGTTTTAATGGCTTTTCAACATGGCTTGCCATAAAGTAACACTGACAACCTCTAGTATCCCTGCTGGAGTATCATATTCAGTTATGAATGAAAGTCATCAACTAGAACCGGAGGTGCAAAAATGAAACAATAAGAATGAATTGATGAACAAAAGAAAATAGAAACATGTTAGAGATACAAAATAAAAAAATGAATATTCATTGATGATATCTGATAGCCTGGACAACACTCAATCCAGGCAATGTTTCTCAATAACTATGAAAATGATGTAAGTATTCAAAATGATGGTACTCGAAAACAAATCTACTTGCATTTGCTTGTATACCTCACACATGAACTTGCATTTCAGAGTCTTCCTTGTAAAACATTGGCCAAAGAGCACGCAAATTTGAATATGATCATGCAAAAAGTTTTTCAGCAAAACAAACGAGAAAAAAAAAAAAAAAACGAGCAAACACACACAAATGCATGCTGTACAGACACCATATATACAAATTAAATTGTGATCAAGGCTCTATACGTTAAACAGAACAAAAACACATTAAACAAAGAGTGAACCTTCCCATTTGATTTACATTCAACACTCCAGTAGATTTACATTCAACACTCCAGTAGCCACTTTGGCAGGCTTTTCAAAAGTCATGCTTGTTTAAAATCTCAAGAACATTTGAAACATATAACAAAACATTAATATCATCATCCAGAAAAACAAAACAAAAACGACTTTCAACCATGCTTTAAACACATCACACAGAATATACTCAGTCTTTGAAAGAACTGACAAAATATTCCATGAAAGCTATTATCTACATTACAAAAATTTCAAGCCCCAAAAGGAAATATCTTCGCAAAGACACAACAACCAGAGATGATTTTCTTTGCAGTTTGGCCAAATGTGTGGATCTTGCAATGTTCAAGTTAGGGAGTCTTTATTGCTAGGTCAATGGAGTTTGAAGTAACACAGGTTTTATTTTTGTACTTAATTCGTTTAAATATTACTTGAGTTTTAAAGAAATCCATTATAATTAAATTGAAAATTTGTATCCAAGGTTTTCAGTATAATCACATGCACAAAAATGGGTTGAATATTCTTGAGACTCAAGGAATATACACCCTCACTTTCGGCCACCAGTTCCTTAGTTACCTCTGTTGGTTATGTTTTCCCCTGCATATATTTGTTTGTCAACAGCTTATCTCAAAAAGGTTGGTTAATTTGGTTTGTTGATGTTTAACAGCACCGCGACAGTCAGAGTCAAATGTAGTGCCAAGAGGGTCTTAATAAATTATGGTATAAGAGTTAGGATAGTGAGGAGATGGAAGGTTTGTAAGGGAGATATAGGGGAAAGACTGAATGTGGGAGAAAAATTTAGGTGAAAAGAAAGGGTGTAAGGTTAGGTGTAGAAAGGGAGGAGATTATATGTGGTGGAAGAGGTTGTTCTTGCGGAGGAAGTTGATGATGTTTGAGGATGAATTGTTTTCGAATAGGTCAGAGAGTGAGGAGAGAAGAGATCTGGAGTTCTGGTATAAGGGACAGGTTAAGAAAATATACTTGATGGAGAGATTGGTGTTACAAGTGGGGCAGAGAGGGGTAGCGGAGCCGGATAAGAGATGGGAGTGAGTAAGAAAGGAGTGGCCGAGGTGGATGCAGGTGACAATGATGTCTTCCCTGTGGTTGGGACTGTGCAGAGGGGTGTTGGTCTAGACTTTCAAGAAGTAATCAAAGATATTGATATGTGACTTCATTTGTGTCCAAGGAAAAAGTTGTTTAACATTTGGTAGCTATACTAATGTCAACTTGCAACAGATAAAGCTTGAGGTACAGTAATTCTAAAAGTGACACGTACACTTAAAAAAATGTCATCAATTAAAAACTTATACCAGGTATTTTCTAAATAATTCATAAAACTGACTTGAACACACAATCAATTTTTAATTTGCTAAGTACATCAAATTTTCAATTTGCAAGTTATACAGGTATTTTCAAATAATTCAATTTTTCAATTTGTTTGGTTAGAGTACTTTTCAATTTGCTTGGTTAGAGTACAAAATTTCAATTTGCTTGGTTGAATACAAATTTTCAATTTGCTTGGTTAGAGTACAAATTTTCAATTTGCTTGGTTAGAGTACAAATTTTCAATTCGCTTGGTAAGAGTACAATTTTTCAATTTGTTTGGTTAGAGTACAAATTTTCAATTTGTTTGAGTAAAATTTTCAATTTGCTTGGTTAGAGTACAAATTTTCAATTTGCTTGGGTAGAGTACAAATTTTCAATTTGCTTGGTTAGAGTACAAATTTTCAATTTGCTTGGGTAGAGTACAAATTTTCAATTTGCTTGGGTAGAGTACAAATTTTCAATTTGCTTGGTTAGAGTACAAATTTTCAATTTGGTTTTATCCTTTAGATGTGTAGCAAACCATCTCAATATAATTTTCCTAATCATTTTTAGATATCCGGTGACACATAGTATTGTTATACTAGTATTGACACATGATTGTTATCATACACACACATAGTATAATAACAATCATGAATTGTTATCATATTTTCATGAACAATTTCATCTTTTAGTCATTTTGTTTTGCCTTTCAATATTTTCTGACAATTGATGGACATTTGATTATGGACACCACTACTGAGTATGCTTTGTCCCTCAAAAACAATGTTTCATGCATCACCAATTTAGTGAAAATATATTAAAAAAACAGCAAGAAATCCAAATAGAATGGGTTAAAAAATTCATAACTTTACTTAAATTAAGTCTATTCATTACAAATATATTTATATATATATATATCTCTCTGATATCAACCGTTAGGTCTCCTTTTTCATATGTATACATATATAAATATATTGTTTCTTTTTTGTAATCTGCTATGGTAGTGTGACGGAAAGCAGTGCACTCTTGAAAGAGATTTCTTAAAACTTGGCAACCAATTTTTGATGTGGAAAAATAATTCTTGAAGTATAACTTAGAAATGCTCTTCCTTATGCTCTGACATCTTGGCTCAAAACTCAAAAGAAAACATAAAAAAAAATTTTTTTGCCTGTATTTATCAGGTTATTATTTGGTTAAGTGCTTTGACCTTTAGGGGAGAATCACCAATTATTACTATTATCAATTAATTATAATTTCAATTTTATTAAATTTCAAAAACATGTAGAATCTGCCTTTAACTTATTATAAATTTCCTACATATTTAAACAAAATCTGAAAACTATGATCAGCCACGTAACGGAAACAAAATACACATTCAACAAAAATGAGAAAAACCTGTTTTTTTTTTTTTGATGAAGGCTTAACAGCACCATGACAACAAGGGTCAAATTGTGCCTGAGAGGTTAGATCATTCCAGAGGTAAGAAGAGAAGAAAAGAAAATAGGAGGAGTCTGAGAGAAGTACGGGGACTAATAGCCAGGAAGTGCAGAGGTGCGAAAAAAGGCAAAAGTAGGTAGAGCGTAGGAGAGGAGGACTAAATATGGTTGTAGAGGGAGTCACGATGAAGGAAGGAGATAATTTTATTAGGAGGGTTTTTTTGGAAGAGCTTGGCTATGGAGTTGTAGGGGTGAGCGATCTTTGGGAAGGTTGTACAGGACAGGCAAGGGCGATGTGGTGGACAGTGAGGGGGCAATGGCAATTGTTGCAGAGGGCTGGGGGTAGCCAATAAGGAGATGGGAGAAAGTGAGGTGGGTGTGACCTATTCTAAGGCGGGTAATGTTGATGTTGTCGATACAGGAGATATTGTGGATGGTGGGTTTGATCGAAATGGTGGGCTGGATGTTGTGGAGTTTGTTATTAATTTTGGAGTCCCAGGAGGTTTGCCAGCGGTCATGAACAAGAGAAGCAATAAGCGGTTGATGTCAGAAAGGGTTTTGGGAAAGCGGGTAGGGGGAGGTTGAGGGCAAGCTTAGCGGCTGAATCAGCTCTGTCATTGCCGGAGATGCCAACATGGCTGGGTATCCAGAAGGATACCAACATGGCTGGGTATTCAGAAGAAAAGAATACTTTTCCTGCAAGGGAGGGGGGGGGGGTGCAAAAGGAGTTTACGAGGAGGTGGGACATGGGGTTATCCCACCTGAGATTGAGTAAAGAAGTAAGGACAGACTTGGAGTCGAGAAGATGGCAAAGTGGCTGAGCAGGGAGTACTCAATATAGTTGAATGATTTTTTAATACATTATTTAAGTATTATCACCAGTCCTTTAAAAATGAAGTGCCATTCAAATGGTGGTCAAATCTGATATTGAAATAATTCATATAAAGAACATGAATCAACATTTTTTATGGTTGAATTTGAATCACTTTAGTTTCCACCCCAGAAAATTGGTGTTTTCCTCCCTAAAAACAGCATTTTCTGCCCCTATAGTTCTCATGGGTGGAAAACAGGATCGGAAAACATTTTTAGGAGCAGAAAACACTGTTTTTTTAATTATCAGATTTAAACAAAGTGGAATCGTGGCTTACATATTGAGGTAGTTATAAATGTTTTATAAAAAAAATGTAAAATTCTGAATAAAAAGGTAGCAATCTTTGGGAATATTTTAGGAATAGTATTGCAACTTCCGTTTATTGATATATGATTGATAAAACTTCAAATTCTTAAGTTCAGATAATACTTATTAAAACGGGTATGAAATCTTGAGTAGAATAGTCCTTAAATTGAGGAAATAACAATAACAGTGTTGGGGTTGAAAATCACAGAAGACAATAACCCCAGCTTTAAAAACCTTTTAAACTGCAATTCCTCCCATAAATCCGAAATAAAATAAAACTAATGAGATAAACCCCTACAATGTTATAAACACACTATAACAACCAGATTTTTATACCGCTTTTCATCTCAAAACTTTATCACATTATTATCCTTTCATGAAAGATTACTGGCTTAACAGATTTAATTCATTCCGCTTTTTATCCTTTTTTTAATGCTATAGAGACAATCCAACATTTAAGTAATTGAAGGTTTTTAGTTACCAAATTAAAAGTGATAAGTTCTTAAACATTGCTTCCCACCCCAAGTATTTAGGGGCAGAAAACACTGTTTTTTGGGGTGGAAAATCAGGGGCAGAAATTAACGGGTGAACACTAATGGCCTCCGTTGAATTCTATCATGAATTTGTGGCTTATAGATTAAGCACTAAGAAAACAGATAATATACCAACCAACAACACAAACATAACAGGCATCATTGCATACTGGAAAAAAAATATTTAAAAAGGGGCAATTTACAGAGCCGTCTGACATTGTTCATGTAAAAGTAGAACTTTAGACATTTTTTCATTAATATTGATTCTAATATATCACTTGAAATCACACTGAGCTTTCTATATTTTATTACAGCAAACCCTGAGTGTATTAAAACAAACAAATTCATTTCAGATTAAGCTTGAAAATCATAAATTGTATGAGGAAAGTTCCCAAATTATTACCAAGTATTTTTCTTTCTCAGAATTAGTACACACTTAGCTCAGATAACTTTTGAATAGGGATTGACACTTAATACCCTTTTTTTGTTTACTTAAAACATGTAAATAAAAGGAAAATCTCACCCGATTTTTTTCGGTAGAATTAACTTACATCATATTTGCTTTGAAATAGGTGAAGTAATAGAAAAGTAAAAAAAGTAAGCTACAGTGAATAAATGTTTTGGGTAAATTGCAAAAGGAAGTAGCGAAAGCAAGAATGTTTTTATAAAAAGTAAAAGTATACATGATAACATAAAAAGAGGCAATATAAAGCACAATTATAATGTATAATATATAATATATATATATATATATATATATATATATATATGTATATATATATATATGTATATATATATATATGTGTATATATATATATATATATATATATATATGTGTATATATATATATATATATATATATATATATATGTATATATATATATATATATATATATATATATATATATATATATATATATATATATATATATATATATATATATATATATATATATATATATATATATATATATATATATATATATATATATATATATATATATATATATATATATATATATATATATATATATATATATATATATATATATATATATATAAGTGATAAGTGTTGCCAAATATGTCAAGAGAAATTCCACAAGTTTTTTGTTATGAGTTGTTACAAAGGTGAAATCAATTAATACCAAGAGAATTTCATTTCAGAATCTTTTCTTATTTTCCAAAAGCATTCCTAATGAGTAACAAAAAAGAGTTCATCATGTTGCAGCTTTTAGATAGTCTTGAATCATACAGAGGTCTGTAAAACATCGACAGAAATGAACTCAAGAACACAGCTTTTCATTTTCATTTCTTAGCAGAATTTTATATCCATGTGGTATTACATAATGTTTCATCACACCTCTTAAACACATTAGTGAAATTTCTTGGAGCAGGATGGAGTTAAAGCCTAGCACAGAAAAAATTTGCAACCTTCAAACTGAAAGTTCAATCCCATTATTTTATAGACACTGCTTTAATAAATAAAAGAAAAAACTAGGTCGACCTAGGTGTCAATTTTAAAACTATTTAAAGAGTTTTGGTTGCTAGGTGTTTTTTTTTCATTTTGTTTTTCTGAGATGTTCAGGGTTTCTATAATGTTATACAGACGTAAGTAGCACACAGCAGTTTGAACATCCTCCTAAACCAATTAACATACACTAATTGACAAGACAAAAACAAACAGAACTATTCTATTCATTAGGGAGGAATATATACTGACTGGCTGGTACAAAATTGGGAACTTTTCAAAAATGATATAATACTTAATATAATTGGGCTTAAGGGTTCCAAATAATGAGCACAATTAATTTCAACAGGTTGGTAGAAACTCTGGCAGCACTTACAATGCAATGCAACAAAAGAAAAGAAAAAATATATTGAGAGCGAAACCCATCAATTTTGGCCAAAGTGTCAAGGAAAACTCTGAGAAATCAGTGTTCAACCTTACAGAGTGAAATTTGTCTCAAAAAAAAAAAAGGGGGATAACCATTAATGTCCATTAAAACTTTTAAGACAATTACAAGAGAAAGTATCTGAGAATTGAAGATGGTTATCTTGAGAGGTCAAGAAAGGTCACTCTGAAAGGTTGATTAGAGAGAAACAAGTTCTTGTTATGCGAGGCATACTCACAAATGCTTCATCGTGCTCTGAGCTCGATGCCGAGGTAAGGCTACCCCTGTTTTGCTCTTCCAAAGCCTTGTTGGTGCTCATTTCAGCGCCTTCCTCCTGGTTTGAATCACTTGAAGGATTGGAGGATGCAGGGATATTCCCACCACCTTCTTTTTGAATAGAACCAGTTGAGGCTCGTTTTGATCTTAACGAAACACCACTGTCTCTTGACTGGCAAATTCTATCAGGTGACTCAGACAAATTTTGTGAATCTTGGTAATGATGGGATTGAGATCTAACCCCAGTTAATGGGGTGTGATTAGCTTGGTCAGTTTGGAGTATTTTACCCTCATGGGCACTCTGAGTTCTAAGCAAAGGGTTTTTAGCATTAGAATTGCATTCCTTATTCTCTGCTTTTGGATTTTGTCCTACGAAATCTTTTGGGCTAAAATCAAGAGGGGATATTTTCTCTTTTGGAGATGCAAGATCTTTGCCCCTGCTCAAATTTTCTTTCGATCCGACCGGACTGCTGTCCCTAGATCGAATCGGTTTAAAGGAGTGGAAGAGTCCCTCAAAGAGTTTTCGCTTAAACGATGGGGAATTCTCCCCGAGCCCTTTGGTACATGTATTCTTTACAGAAGATTCTTTTGAAGTATCTGTTTGATCGTCACCTTTGTGCTTGTGCTGCTTCTTCTTGGAGTGAGACCCTGATTTTTCCTTATCCTTCAGTTCCGATAGAGAGATCGCCGCAGGTGCCGTTTGATTTTTTCTCCTGCTCGATTTTAAGCTGCTAAATGTACCGTGGGATTTCTGTTGCTTTTCAGAGCCCTCGTTTGGGAATTTGCTTTGCGTAGTTTATTTGATCCGCCTTGGGGAGGACCTGGAGCTAAACCTGGTGGTAGTCCAAGAGAATCCAGTCTGCAAAGAATGGGAATGTGATGTCTTTATCAATTTAGTGTTTAGTGGTCATGTGAATTTATCGTATATGAAAGAGGACTTTAATATAAAAAAAATGGTGAAGAAACTACTTCAATATCTTGTTCCGTTAGGAAGATATTCAAGTTACAAAATTTCAAATATTAAAGGTTCTCAAATTGGTTGTTCGGCTAAATCTGGGGCAAAGTAATAATAATATTCAATTTTCTGCTCATTGTAGCCAACTTCTCCCATTCAAAATGTTCAGGAAAGAACCTAAATATAATAAGTAAACATTGGCAATTTTCTAGTTTTCCATTCTGAGGTCAAAAAATATTGAACATTTAATACTAATTAGGTGTCTAAGTTTTAAATGCTATAAAATGGTCATTTTTAACCAATTTAAATGGACTTTTTGCTGTTTGCAAATGGTTTTTAGTATACTTAAAATCATTTAAGCTCATGTTATTGTTACCGGTCCATATATAATGTAATATATTATATATAATATTATAATATAATATATATATTATATAATAATATCATTTTCAATGACTAAATTTAGGAATAAAATTTTAAAATTATCATTGATATTTTGAGATCGTCTGCCCTTTTCATACATATTGAAAAATAATCAAACTTTAATCAGCCATAATTTTAGAAACTATTTTAAAAATTCCTAGACACTATCAGAATAATCTTTTTATAGGGGTAATCAAACATTATGTGTCTATAGACCTTTATTTGATCTCTCTACTTATACACAGACCGACAGGTGGAACACTTACCCTGGTGCCAATCCTTGCTGGTATGCGATCGGCGACTGCAGTGCTGTTGAGAAAATATAAAGTGAAAAAGAGTTAATGAGATTTTGAAAATGGCACAAACTCATGGGTTTCCTGCTGTGACTTGAAAGAAAAATAAAAAGATGTAAATTTTTGTTAGATCATTTAACCATCACCCCCTCCCCACCCTTACTAGGTTACATCCATGTTGGGTGCTTCTGACCATTCTCTTCCTCCAAACTATATCTTGTTCATCTGTAATCATTATAACATGCTTCTTGTCTTTTCCACCCATTTACCCTTATATTTAAACTTAAAAATTTCTTGAGTATGTCTTATTGATGTATTTCTAGCCTCTTCTCTGGTTCTTTTATATCTTGATAAGCACTCTGTAAGCATGGATTATGAAGCAGGAGGAAGCACATTTTCTATTTTTTTAAAAATTCCAGGCCAATTCTTCTCATCCCCTAACAACCCTACATCATCATCAAAAGCACCATCACCCCTACCTCTCAAGAAGTCTTGCTGCTGTGCTAGAAGTTGCACCCTTCTTTCAAATTCTCTCTCATTTATGTGAATATAAACCCTTCCCATATCCTACCACCATCATCATCACCATCATCACCATCACCATCATCACCATCACCTCTCAAGAAGTCTTGTCTTGCTGCTGTGCTAGAAGTTGCACCCTTCCTTTCAAATTCTCTCTCATTTATGTGAATATAAACCCTTCCCATATCTTACCACCATCGTCATCACCATCATCACCATCACTCCTACCTCTCAAGAAGTCTTGTCTTGCTGCTGAGCTAGAAGTTGCACCCTTCCTTTCAAATTCTCTCTCATTTATGTGAATATAAACCCTTCCCATATCTTACCACCATCGTCATCACCATCATCACCATCACTCCTACCTCTCAAGAAGTCTTGTCTTGCTGCTGTGCTAGAAGTTGCACCCTTCCTGTCAAATTCTCTCTCATTTATGTAACCATAAACCCTTCCCATATCCTACCACCATCACCATCATCACCATCACCCCTACCTCTCAAGAAGTCTTGTCTTGCTGCTGTGCTAGAAGTTGCACCCTTCCTTTCAAATTCTCTCTCAATTATGTAAATATAAACCCTTCCCATCTCCTACCACCACCATCATCATCATTATCATCATCATCATCACACACCACCATCATCATAATCATAATCATCATCATTATCATCATCATCGTCATCATCACCCCTACCTCTCAAGAAGTCTTGCTGCTGTGCAAGAAGTTCCTGAAGCTCTGTTTTCCAAGTGATCTTATCTTCAGGAGTTTCAGCTTGGCAGAGGAGGGTTGTGCCATCTTTTCCTTTCCGTATTAATTTAAACTTGAGTGGATCATCTTCGTCTTGTAAAGACATTTCATTTACCTGCCAACAAAGCAATACACACACGTTACGCATTTACCTGCACAACAAAGCAATACACACACGTTACGCATTTACCTGCACAACGAAGCAATACACACGTTACGCATTTACCTGCACAACAAAGCAATACACACACGTTACGCATTTACCTGCACAACAAAGCAATACACACACGTTACGCATTTACCTGCACAACAAAGCAATACACACACGTTACGACCAATTACCTTTCATCTCCTGATAACATGTGTGTATCACATTAAAAAATACAGCTTACAGAAAGTGTCATTACAGAAAGTATGAAGATAAAAGTATGAAATCATTCCAGCCAATGAGTCACTTGACAGATACTGAAGTTTTGAAGGCTTATTACATCCAGGAGAGGATGTACAATCACTCTGCAGGTTTCCAAATAAATTTTCTATCAGACCACCTCCTCTTTCTAATCCTCTTGTGATTCAGCAATAACCGCTCAAGTTTAAACATATCCAAACTGCCAGAAATCCTTTTACAAAATAAAGGGGATGGGAGGAGAGGACTTGTGGATAAAGGAATAAATAAATACTGCTAACTTCAGACACTCCATCAGGTTAATTGACAAACAGAGATTATTAAAAAGATGAGTTTGATATTGATCCATGTATTGATAATTAGCTAGAATTGTCAACAGTACATTTTGTCTCACAGGCATGGAAACTAATACCGAAGTAACTGTCAAAAATGATGTTAAAAAGTTATTCTTAAGTGATAGAAATATAAAATTATCCTTACTGTACATAATGGTAAATTAGATTTCATATATAATGAAGTGAAATATTCCAAAGTTTTTATCAGAAATAAATTAGAACCAGAAAACCGAAGATCTTGAGGTTCCGATGCACAATATGGATTTTTCTCTTCTGCGAAATAATATCAAGCCCCGCTCACTATGCATATAACTGAAATTAAACATTTTTATACCATGTACATGTACACACTCATCGCTTTAACTACCAACATACTATAATTACACCAAATATATAAAAAAACCAGACATGTTGTTGTGAAAATATGAGCATTTGAAGAATTCTTTTATATTAAGCCCCACCTACTCATTAACATGTATGACATCACCACCAAAAGCAATAAGGCACATGTGCAGACCATGGGCTATCTCTGTACCACATACGACATGAATCCACTTGATCATTCTTGAGATACTGCGCTTACAAGCTTTTTTCTGGAAAATCAGATTAAGCCCCGCCCACTATGCATATTAATAAAATTCAAAGTTTTAATACCTAACATGTACATAACAGCTAACATCATAATTATACCAAATAGGAAGCAAAACATGAAGCATGTAGTTCTTAAAATAAGATCATTTCAAGATGTTTACATTAAGCCCCGCCTACTCATTAATATACATGACATCACCATCAAAAACAATAGGGCACATCTACAGAGCATGGGCTATCTGTGTACCACATATGATGAATCCAATGTATAGTTCTTGAGATATCATGTTTACAAGCTGGGCATTGAAATCAATGAAAGGATATTTGTCTTAGAACCTCATATTTTAGGATAATTTTGTAAAAAAGCTTTTTTCTCAACATTTCCTCTCATTTGCTATCAAGTATGTATACACTAAAAGTTGATAATTTCATCTTTACATAAGTACAAATAATTTTTCACTGCACTTCAATTTCTTCAATTTAAAAAAAAAAAAAAAAATTAATATATATTTTATTTTTCCTCAGTTGAAGGTTTGAAGTTAGTATACTTAAAAAAAGTTGACTAATTCAACACTTTGGCATTAAATGGTTCAATCCAAACTTTAAATCCCAAAATTTTACATAATCACATACATTCTTTAATAAGGATGATCAAGTAATATATGATTAATTAGGATGATCAAGTGATTTGTGATCATATAAGTTTGCTCACTTTTCCCCAAAAACTATAAAGACCTAACTAAACAGAGGTGCAAAATTACAAGAAACATGAAATATAAATTATGTCAAAACTTTATTTAATCCATACCTTGCAACTTGATTTTAAAACAAAACCCAGATTGCTGAAGCCCTTTTTCTTTTCTAGAAGTTCTCTTAAGATGATTAAGTCTTCAAATGAAGGTCTGAAGTTAAGCATATACTAAAAAGGAATAATTCAACACTTCGGCATGTAAGGGTTAATCTCCAAACTTTAATTTCCTGCATTTTAAATAACCACACTCATTCATTACCTCTGTATTAGGATAATCATTTAATACATACATGACCACGTATAGCGTGTTCCCTGTTTCTCCAAAACTATAACGTCTAAACAAAGGTGCAAAATAACTGGGAACATGAAATATAACTCATGTCAAAACTTTTTATTTAATCCATACCTTGCAGCTTGATTTAAAAACAAAACCTGGATTGCTGAAGCCCTTTTTCTTTTCTAGAGGTTCACTAAAGATGATAATTTGCTCAAAGAGGAACACTCTTCTTTCCTTGTACTTCAAAGTGGCGATGTTCTCAGACACCAACAGCGTGCCCTGACGTAGCAACTTTCCTTGCGCTGTGATTTTACCCTGAAAGTCAGACAGAGAAAATATCCGGTGAGTTCAGATGACAAATGGCGTTTGAAGATAAATGGTTGTGAAAACAGGTCACGGATGAAACTGAACTCTGTGCTGTCACAACGACATAAATCAAAGATGACGATGGAACATTCCTGGTAAATGTAATAATTTACCAGAGGCTTATCTCTAGCAGTACTTGTGTTGCATTTCACAAGCTTGACCAATCGGAGTGGTTCTTACTCCAGTGCCTAAGTCTTGACATCAGTCTTATCTGTGCATTACCAAAATACCTCTGAACATTTCAGATAAAACATCTACCTGTGCTAACTTTGGATCAGGAGCAGTTTATGAGAAGAGAGGATATGCCAGACACACAATAATTCATTTGTTTGTGATGAAGTTTTAAGTCATTTGTGAGTAATTCATTACAAAGAAAAACAACTATACCACATTTCGCTGATTAGTATTTGTCTACCAGCAGGCAAATAAATTACATTTAAAAAGTATGTTCAAAAAATGACCTGTACTCACACATAGAAAATAAGAAAGAAGTGCGCTACCTAGTTTTTCATTAAGTGTTATTTATGCTCCCTAACATACTTTACATCCCAGCCTTGTAGTCTGCTAATAGCCATCATGTCATTAGCTCTCTTGGGAACAATGCACATGATCCGTACAGCACTCTGATAAAACAAAGAAATACAAAACTGATGAATATGCAAATCAGAAGCCGTCCTTAAAATCCAATAAGGGTGTTTCAGCTGATGTCATGAGGTCACATGACTTTGTTTACATCACCACTTTGTTAGGCGGGAACGATCGTCTGCTGTACACTTATTTAGACTTACAAACGCTTGCATGTTGTTATATAAGATAATTTTTGTAAGATAATTATGCCGGAATCTTGCTGTGTCGTTGGCTGCACTAATTGATGGGTGCGGGGGAATAAAAAGACATTTTCTCGATTTCCATCTGATCTTGATCGACGTTCGGTGGGCTTCTGTTGTACGACGCAACGTCTTTAAACCTTCACTTCACACTAGGATTTGCATTGAGCACTTTATGCCAAGTATGCAGGCTTTGTCTGTGTATAACAAACAATCAGATGGCGTTCATGTAAAAGTTACTCTTCATAAACCCAAAATCGCCGCGGAGAACAAAAACAACAAAATTCGCTAAACTGGTACTGTAGGTAGGTTAGCAGGCAGTATGTTTGTTGTACGTGTGATGTGACTGAGCTGTGTAAAGAGGCGTGAAACGCAACTACGCTTGCCCGGCAAAATGGCTTTCAGATAAGTTAGAATCACGTGATGAAATCCTTCTATAGGTAAATTCCAAGCCTTAAGGAAAGCATTTAAAATACCCAAGAGTATCAAATTATCTCCAAGATTAAAGAACGAATCAATTAGTTATTCTACAAATACAATAATCTACTTTAAGATAAAAGTTATATTCTCAGAAGGATTGGCAATTCCATATAGTGTTGTCAACACTTGCCAAGATTTTGTCTCAAAACAAATCATTGTGATGTCATACATTGCAGAAGCAGTCTTTACTGACGTCTTCAATTTGTTGCCAGATAGCTTCTACCGTAAAAACTACATAAAATATCGGAATAAAAATAACTAGAACGGTAAATACAGTCATGGCCCATATGCCCATGCAAATTGACACCCATATGAAATGACCCGACAATTATACCCATGCAAATTGACACCCATATCAAATGACCTGAACAATTATACACACACCATGTCCCACATGGCATCCCACCCCATGTCCCACATGGCATTCCACCATATCTCTCATGGCATCCCACCCCAACAGATAGTGTCTTGTTCGAATGGTAAGTTTAAACATTGTTGTAGTCGTTGATGTGATAAAGGAAGGAGATAATTTTGTGGAGTGGGTTATTGTGACTGAAATGCCTTTGAATTAAGTTTTTAGGCTCTATCCTTTCATAAATATTTTTTTAAAATGCTTCAAATGGGATTTTGGGAGGCAAGTTTTTCCATCAATAACATTTTGCATGCTAAACAGAAAAAAACTGTTTACCGTTTGTGAAAAAAAAAAAAAATTGTGACCGTGATTGCAAATCCCGTATGAAACAACAGATAAATCCTCAATTCCTTGCATGACAAAATACTTACTTTAATATGTTGAAAACAGGTGATGATTTATAAAGAATCATGAGATATTGCTTGCTGTGCACTTACCTCTAATGTGGTTGTATCTAACCCAGCTTTCTTAGTTTGCTTTAAAAAATCCTGGAAAAGAAAGAAAGAGAAAATAATAATAATAATAATAATGTTATCAAATATTTATCTAAAATAAAAAAAAATGTTCGTAAAAAAGTTGTATTTTGAAATATTCAAAGGAGACATAAAGTCGGACATTATCCTCACTTAATATGAAAGAACTAAAAATAACAAATCTTTGGATGAAGTTTCACAACACAGAAAGCAACCTAACAAATGTTTTGTAATTATTAAAGACATTTATTCTATGGGAGCAGCCATTTTGATTTTGAAACATGCAGCCGATGATGTCATCAACACAATAAGATGTTGGAATGTTATTCATTTCCTTATAATCATTCATAAGCTTTCTGGCTTATGATAAATTGTTTTCCTCGTGTATGGGTCAAGAACATTTTTGTATGATATTACATGATATTAACAAAACAAGCTATTAAAACGTCTTGGCACAACATATTGAAACAACATCTTTATAGAAAATTAGTAAGAAATACATTCCATTCCATTGCTGTGTTGGGTAAATAAAGTCATGTTTTACAAGATTTTTATTTGGAATTGAGCAAAATGGCAGTGTCTATGTGTCAAATTTAAATGTGAATGATTTGAGACTAAACTAAGTTTTTGACTTGCTGTTTTTTGTAGTTATTTTTGTTCTTTAAATCTCCATCAATTGAGAAAAGAAATACGTATTCTACATATTAAACGCCCATTCTAATAAGCGCCCACTAAACATATTTTGACTGATAACATTATTTACCTGATTTATTTTATTTCAAGACTTGAAATAAGTTTGGTACACTGCATTTCGAATAGCACACTGTTCACATACTAGGGGCATGGGTGTTTATCAAGGAGAAAATTCTGGCCTCAAAAGTGATACAATTATAAGCAACACGGGTGCTTATTACGTCAAATACGGTATGTCTGACCTTATGTCTCCTTTAGGAATATCTCTATCAACATAGACCGAGTAAAGTACATGGTACCGATTGAAGATGATTACACAGCAACTAGATTTGCTCAGAAGGTTAAAACAGTTTCATATAAGATGTTTGTGGACAACGATGTACCACAGAGGTGAACTATAAGATCATGCTAGATGTGCCCCACTTCAAAACATCCAGATCAGAGTGTCTTGAATCACAACCTGCATTTGAGGAACATTTATGGTTGGTTGTTGGGGGTTATTTATGCTTCACTGGCAGTCGTACGTAGGTAACGTGCAAGAAAAACAAACAACCTATTACAGACAATTTATGATAGGTGGATTCAGGAACTTCTACAAGAAGAGGAAATTTTGGGAAAGCAATTGTTGTCGAAAATATCCTTTTATTTGGTCAACATCAAAGGACAAGACTGGAAGGCCCTTATCATCTGCTACATTAGACACAAAATGGTTTGCTGGTTAGTCGCAAATTTGACTTTGCATTTGTTACTTAGAAGCCGCATCAATCATGCTGGATATAAACGTAAGTAAAATGTAGGAAGTAAGAAAAATTAAAGCATACCTTTAGTAAAAGTTGGTATTTCATAATTCGTTGCACAGGTTTAATAAGGAGGTCAGAAAGACTCAATTTATGTTTCAGTCTTATTCGCAACTCCTGTAGGGAAAGAAATGAAAAAGGTCAGAAGAAACTCCAAATCAGACGATAATACACCTTGAATACATAACAAAAACCTCACTTCCAAGTATAACATAACAATCTGGTAGATAATAATCACTCTTAAAGGTAGATTATCAAAAAAAAAAAAAAAACATAATACAAATAGGTCTTATCAGGCACAGAATCCAGAATATAACTACACAATACGCCTAAAAAAAAGCCCCGAGTATAAAACAAAACTGAAAGGTAAAAGTTGATTAAATAATCACTCTAAAAGGTGGATTATTTAAAAAAAATCATAAAAAAAAAATAGGTCTTATCAGGCACAGAATCCAGAATATAACTACACAATGCGCCTGGGAAAAAGCCCCGAGTATAAAACAAAACTGAAAGGTAAAAGTTGATTAAATAATCACTATAAAAGGTGGATTATTTCAATAAATGAAAAACACAATAAAAAAACAGGTCTTATCAGGCGCAGAATCCAGACAATAACTACACAATGCATCTGGGGAAAAACCCTGAGTATAAAACAAAACTGGAAGGTGATTAAATCAATCAAAACCTAAATAGAAAAAAAAGTGAGTTTTAAGTGTTTTCTTTATAAAGTTTGCAATGAATATTCTGAGCATAAAGCTAAAGGTAAAGTATTCCAGAGTGTCGGTGCGCAGTGAGGACAAGCTCGATCTCCATACGCTGTAGTATTATTCCCCATCAACAGTTCAAAATTATCTTTGCGGACAGATAATTACTCCCTTTAAGTCCAGCCACATTTTGAAAAATTCAATTTAAGAATATTTTGAAGATGGCCATTTTCTACATCTTGGGTGTCCTGTTTAACTTCATACGTATACATTAATGGACAATATCATATTCAAGTTCAAATATTTTCATACCAAAACATATGTGAGTTTCTTAATCAAATATGCATCTCAATTGGTTAAATCAGAACAATGAGTGCATTACTAAAAGTATGTTAAAGAATAACAAATTGATTTGTTTTTAATTTCATCATATAAGGAAACAATATGTATTTGTTCAATTTGATACATTTTTGAAGAAAAAATCCCATTCATCTTCCCTAAAATGACTCAAAATATGTCAAAATGTTCCCTTAAAAAACTGCAAGAATTTAGGCTTTACACTTCAGCTTTATAAATCAGCATGATGAGTAACTCTGGCTATAAATTTTCAGTCCAATGCATCCAAACTCACCAGAGTGTTTTTAATGCACCGATGAAAACATACTTTTAAAAATCTAAATGAATCCTCAGCTCCACATTACATGCATGACTTGGCCCCACAGTAACTTAATCCACAATACCTGGCCCTTCACAACAAGTTCCATTGTGTGCATATAGATGATTGGGGAGAGTAATTACTGATGTGTAAAATTATTGAGCTATCGGTGATGGGTTTCTTAATTGCTTCTAGCAGTCTAAAACTTATACCCGCCGAAATGGAGGTTCTTGCGGGTAAAAAGACTGAAAATTTGTAGCGAGGATTGGGCGTAATGAGCGGCATTTACTACTGCTTCAGGGTTGATGCAAACCTGTGATAATTCAAACCATTTGTTTTTTGTAAGGAATTACTCTCAAATGAGTTGAATAAAATGTTTATGTTTGTTTGTTTGTTAAGGTTTCATGGCACCGTAAATATCAGACTCAAATGTGCCAGATTTTTTTTCCTTGAAATTTTTGAAAGGAGCATAAAACTTTTAAGGCTTTTGGGTCTTATAAACTTAAAACACCATCAAAATCATTTTAATAAACATTATTCCTTCTGTTCCTGGGACGAATATCTGATCAAAAATAATGGTAAAATAGATAAGAACTCACTTCAAAGAAAGACTCAAATTCATTTACAATAAACTCTGACTTGGGCTTATTCTGGCAGTACACTACATACATCTGAAGTCTTCTTTCCTAAATGGGAGGAAATATAAAAAAAACAAACTGTTAAGTGTATACTGAAAACAAATGGTAATTGCTCACTTCCATGCTCAGCTTAGTCTGCAGAATTTTGTGATACATTCAGCTTTGTCAAATGTTACATTACATACTGCAAATACACGTAATAAGCAGGTTGCACAATGTTAGTTCTCACATAAACATTACTTATGAGAATTACTTCATGATGGGATTTTTACTCAAGGCAATATGGGACACAGAAATAATACCAAAATCTTGGAAACGGGCTGATTGTGAAAGTCCCAAAGAAAGGTGATATTACCAACTGTGACAATCGGAGAGGTATTACCTTAACATCAGTGCCTAGCACAGTGTTTGGGAGAGCTTTGATTGATAGAATCAGAAACGGACAGCAAGCTGAGAGTTAAACAAGCAGAGTTCAGAAGAGGAAGGAACACCAACGAACAAATACTTATACTTCGCAACATGATAGAACAGGTCGTCGAATGGCAGTCAACCCTCTCTCTCTATTACCTTTGTTGACTTTGAAAAAGCGTTTGACTCAGTACACAGGGAGAGCCTATGGGAAATATTGGCAGCTTATGGTATCCCACAGAAAATCATCACAACCGTTAAAATACTTTATAAAGGTAAAGAATGTGCTGTAATAGAAAAAGGGGTGGTGTCAGAATGGTTTCAAGTTAAGACGGGAGTCAAACAAGGCGATGTAATGTTATTATTCTAATGATAGTGGACAGGTGACGCGTAAGACAAGTGAAGCCAATAGTAGTGGAATAAGATGGAGGTTTATGTCAAGTTTAGAAGATCTTGATTTTGCAGAGGACATTGTTCTGACCTCCTCTACCTATCAACATATGCAAACAAAACTAACAAGGCTGAACCAATATGCTTGCACAAAGTGGTTAAGTATAACTAAGAAGACTGAACTGATGAAAGTAAATAGTAGATACTGTGACAAAGTGCAAAATAATAATGAACATCTTAAAGAGGTACATACAAGTACCTAGGAGCAACTGTAAACATACAAGGTGGTGGTGGAGAAGATATTGTTAACAATGATAAGGTAAGCAAAAACATCTTTCATAAAAATAAAAGAAAATATGGAGCTCTAATATATATTCAGTCAAAACAAAGATCAGATTATTCAAACTCTATTGTTAAGTCAGTTCTCTTATACGGTTGTGAGATGTGGAAGATCAATGAGACTGACTATAAGAAATTGGATACCTTCATGTTCAAATACATGAAAAGATTTTTGAAGATCAGATGGCATATGTTGTTTCAAATGATGAATTATTGAGATTTACTAAGCAAAGAAGTCAAAATAAGAAGATGGAGGTGGATTGGGTATGTATTAAGAATGAAAGAGGACAGCCACTGCATGACAGTATTGACATGCATTGACATGGAAGCCAGAAGGGAGACTAGGACGCCCAAGAACGACATGGCGAAGAACGGTAGTAAAGGAAAGAGAGGAGCTAGGATGGAATCTTTGGAATGAAGCCAGACACGTTGTCAGAGACAGGATACGTTGGAGAGAGTACACTGCAGCCTTATGTACACATGGCCCGGAGAGGACAGTGAGTGAGTGAGTGAGTATGGGGACACCCTAGTACCATATCTACAGACATATGAATATCAATGAAAAGCTGCATCACCATATTTTACCTACAAATGGTCACTGCCGAAGCAAATGTTTAGTGGTGATGCTTTGAACTTTCTAAATTGTACTTACATATTTCTTAAAAAGTCCAGCAAGTCTTTCTGGTTCTTTTTCACAAGTATTTATTTCCTTCTGAAATGTCCTGAAGAAAACAAAGAAAAATGAACACGAATTTTACATTAAAGAGAATCAAAGGATATATATTTTAGTATAAAATAGATGCACAAACTAGACACAGTTATATCTTAGTTCTAGCAGTTTACTGACATCTCAAAATTGGTATTTTCCTTGCATCATAGGAAGAGCTATAGAGTTTGCTTCAGCGACTGCTTCAGGGAGGCAGGTAGCTCAGTTGGCTGAGTGTACGACTGAGATACAGGAGGTCCCAGGTTCAAGTCCCGGTGGTAGGAGTTTCACCCCCTGCCTGGTTCTCTGAATACTTCCCGAAAAGAGCAGGGTGTTAACCCGGTGTTTATCCACTTTCCATTCTGGCAAATTCATTGGGTACACACTGAAAAAAAGTCATTGTGACTTACGTATGCTTTCCCTGCATATGCCCAAAAGTGAAATGCTACATGCAGTGAAACTTGGTATGGTTAAAGACTCATAATGATTTCTCCAGATCTTAAGTTAATAAGTTCATCAAATTTCTATGGGGTATTTTTATGACCGGTGCATTAAATGCCCATACTGCACGACCTTGAGTATTTGGTTTAGTCCATTTTTACAACAGGTGAATTTCTTAACAAAGCAAAACAATGTACGTAAACTTTTCTCGTGTTTCATTCTTTTCTGTCGTTTTTTATGCATTTTAAACAATCTAACATGGAAATTTGATAACAAAATTAATGTTTTGGCATCGTGTTTATAAACGTATTGAATACACGGTTCAGAGGACTTTGCACTCACGAATGACCCTCCTAAAGTTGGGTCATTCTACTTGGGCCATAGCCCTTTGCCCCATGCATTAAATATGTATATAAACACTCCGCCTCATCAATAATCTTTAATTAGAGGAAAAAGTTTTGCTGCTAGAAATCATTCATGCATAAAAAGATATGAAGTTTTCTTATCCATGAAAACACAAAAGTGAGTAGCTAATATAATAAGATTATGGAAATACGCAGCAATATGGCTTACTCTTTATGCCAGTCATTATGGAAAAATGCAGCGACATGACTTACTCTTTATGCCAGTCATTATGGAAAAATGCAGCGACATGACTTACTCTTTATGCCAGCCATGGAAAAATGCAGGAACATGACCTACTCTTTATGCCAGTCATTATGGAAAAATGCAGCGACATGACTTACTCTTTATGCCAGTCATTATGGAAAAATGCAGCGACATGACTTACTCTTTATGCCAGCCATGGAAAAATGCAGGAACATGACTTACTCTTTATGCCAGTCATTATGGAAAAATGCAGCGACATGACTTCAATACTCTTTATGCCAGTCGTTATGGAAAAACGCAGCGACATGACTTCAATACTCTTTATGCCAGTTGTTATGGAAAAACGCAGCAACATGACTTACTCTTTATGCCAGTGGAAAAACGCAGCGACATGACTTCAATACTCTTTATGCCAGTCGTTATGGAAAAACGCAGCGACATGACTTCAATACTCTTTATGCCAGTCGTTATGGAAAAACGCAGCAACATGACTTACTCTTTATGCCAGTGGAAAAATGCAGGGACATGACTCACTCTTTATGCCAGTCATTATGGAAGAATGCAGCAACATGACTTACTCTTTATGCCAGTCATATATTTGGTGAATATTTCCAAAAACCATTTTGACTTTGCCAGCTTCTAATTCTGTGGGAACTTCTTCTGTATTTTCTTTCAGAAATGCCATGTAACCCTGATATGGAAGGAAAATTTAAAAAAAAATTCACATTGATATTCTCCTGTTCTAATCTCCAACAAATACATTAAATACACAATACATATCGTATACATTACAAGAAAGTAATATATTGTTGCCATGAAAACATATATATACTTTTAAGCTTTGCATGGAAAAGGAGAATGTCAGCAAAAGAAGGATATAAAAAATAAAATAAAAACATAAAACAAAAAATCTTTACTCTTCAGAGGTCCAGTACATGTATGTGGATTGCGAAGAAAGGTACTTTGTTTTGTTCACTGTAAACAAATACCAGTGGCGTGTCTACGGGGGGCATACCCCCCCCCCTACCCCCCTTTAAATTTGGTCAAATCCATGAATATAATTATCATATTGGACATATTAAGCACCCCTGCTCTAATAAGCGCCCACCCAACATATTTTGACTGATAACATAATTTATTTGATTAAGTTGAAGATACACTCACAATGTTTTTGTATTGATCATTTTGGGGCTAGTATATAACCAGTTCACATATATGTACAATGTAGTTCGAATAGCACACTGTATGCATCCTCCGAGCATGGGCGCTAATAAAGAAGAAACGTCGCGCCTGAAAAGTGGTGCACTTCTATTTTCATAAGCGCCCTGGGCACTTATTATATAAAATACTTTACAAACAAGGAATCATAGAAAACAGAGATATTGGCATGTTTTTTTCATATGAACTAAATCATTGTTAATTTTGTACCAATTCAGGGTCAGAAAACTTTCAACCAAAAAAGGCCAAAAAATTAGTAAGTTTGGACCAAAATCTACAACTTAGGACCACATACCTTTAATTTTGAACAAAGGTAGGTAGGGAGATGCCCTCCAAAAACCTTGTTCAAAGGAAGGAGAGTGCACTCTACTCACAATCGTAATAATTAAAACAAAATTAGAAAGAAATAGCAACCGCTATTTCAAGTTTTCCATCAATGAAATGTTCATTGATAAATTCAGCAATGCTTTCAACAATGAAGAATTATTCAATAAATTCCTCAATGAAACATTCATCAATGAAAACTTTATCAACGATAAGAAAATTTGTTATCATCCACTAAAAATAATTTCATCAACAAAGAAACGATTTATTCCTGATTCGAGAAAAAAAAGATCACTTATCATAATTTGTCTGCTTCGCACTCCATACTTATGACATAACAATACTGCCATAGCTCAGGGTTGGTATATTGGATTCTTAGAAGCCAAAATTGAAAAAAAATATGGCTCCTTTGGGACTTGCTTGGACGTCCTTTTTCTGATTTTTTTTTTTTTTTGTGTGTGGCTTTTTTGATAATGAATATGATAATTGAGCTTTTTTGCTTTACAATATCAGCAACATGTTTGGCTGTAAAATATATAATTTTGGCTGATTCTGGCCTTTACTCAAAGGCTTTGTTTGATGGAGAATAGAAAGAAAGTAAAAAAAATATATAAAAAATTATGATGATGATCAGACCATTTTGCATGTTTCAGAAGTTATGGAAGAACCAGTTTTTGTTTACTTTTCAGTATGCTTTACCCCTTACAGAAAATGCACTGGCTAGACCCACCAGTGATCTCTTTCAGAATTGTCTTGATTTAATTACAGTTAGGCTTTTTCTTTCTAGCTTAATTTGACTTTTTTTTAAACTGATTTGGCTTATTGCACTAGGGACAATATACAAAATTGACTAGCGTTAATTATCTGCATATTTTCATGTAAATATGTGTGCGATAATCTTAAACTTCATACTCAATAAAAAAATTAATACAAATTAAAACACAGCTGTATTGACTCAAGATGGCCTCATACCTCAACAACTTTTCCAAGGTCAGTAACATAATCCTTTTCTGTTTCAATAGTCTCCATGAGAATGAAACTGTAGAAAGAGAAAAAAATAACATATGTAAGGATTCATATCAACAATCACACTACTTCAAAAGCAAATAATAAGAATATGGAGTATGTAGTTATTCATCATGTTATATTTTAAAATGATGCACACAAACAAAGTTTCATATATAAATCATGAACAACACGTCCCTTGTTCTACTGTGGTGTAGCGGTCATTATACCTGTCTACAGACCACGAGGCCCTGGGTTCAAGCCTGGGTTGGATAGACACACCAGTGTACCACAACTGGTTATCAAATGCCATGGACATTAACTTGGTTGTCGATGTTATTTATGTCTGTCCATACGTCGTACCTGTGTTCTCGTCCGGGTCGTATTAAGCGTTTCGTGATAGCATTGTTACTATCATAATCGAATACGCAGGCGACTACCCCGTCATTGTAATTGTGTGTTCACTAGTCGTCGTCCCTTGAAATGGAATAACATATAACATACTTAAGGAGTGACTTAAAAAATAGATGAAATAAACTTTGTTTGTAATTTGTAAGTGAAATTGTTGTGACTGTTCCGACGAGTTCTACACTACCAGTCTCAATAACTGCTTCACTTCAACTATTATCTTCTGGCATCTCTACCCCCCCCCTCCCTCACTCTTACCCCTCTCTCCCCCAACACTATATCTTACAAGGAAAGGTTCTGGCTAGTTACGTAATGCACCAAAAGGTGCTTCACTTTGAGTGCAACCAACTATGTAAGTTTTACCAATTTTTAAGTAAGCCAATGCCAAGTGGGAGGAAAGCTGGAGTACCTGAAGAAAAACCTACGATGCCAGGCGGGTATCGAACTGGTGCCACATATGAAGACACAGTCCAATCAATGCCAAGTGGGAGGAAAGCAGAAGTACCCAAAGATAAAACCCATGACGCCAGGTGGATATCACCCGGTGCACATATGAAAAAAAAGGTACATAGTCAGAGCTTTAACCACTCGACTAACTGATGACCCGGCTCTACATCTTACAAAACTCTTACCTCCTTTTATGCAAGGCTGATTTCTTCTGGGCCTCCTCAGGATCCTCTTCTTCTTCAGGTGGGGCAGCATGTTCCTCTGCCTCCCCTTCACCTGTACCCCTGTCAGGGTCTTCAGGCACCTCCCCATTCGGTTTTTCTTCTATCTCACTTGTTTTATCATTTTCTTTGACGTCATCCTGTAAGAAATAAATGAAATACATTTTTTAAGTGTTCTGGCATTTTTCAGAAAAGAACGAGAAGAGACTAAAACTTTAAATTGAAAATAAGTTATTTTCTCAGTGATCCATCAATTTTTAACATTCCTACCCCTTCCAAATTTCAATCACAACAATATTCATGTGATTTTAGCCACCTTCAACAAGTTAGAGAAAAATCTTACTATTACCAATTGTAAAATTAACTCAATTTTCCCTAATTTGATAATTCAAACTTTGATTGTGCAGTCTAGAAAAACAATTTATTGAAGTTTATTTTGAACAGTGTCTACGATTGGACACTGTACATTTTAGTGGTATACCTAATGGGTATTTAAGCATATTTAACTCACAGTGGCTGAAATTTGGGTTCAGCTCCTAAATCGAATGAAACTCATCACTCTTTGAAGCAATGGTTCGATAATAAAACACTGAATTCCAATGATTTGATAATCATTGTAAAAAATGCAATTTCCAGAAATCTTATGGGGTCTGTTGAAACAATAATTTTTCAAACTTGATGAAAATGACTAAAATTAAGTTGGCCGAAATTCAGACCTACCATGCTGCTGACCGACAGACAAGAGTGCTTATAAGTACCATTCCTGGTTAAGACTTTCCTGTTGGGAACAGAGAGGTGTATTTTTACCAATTTCGCCCACATTTTTTTTCAGCTTGTTAAATTTTGTTAGATACTCATCTAATTGTTTGATGTATAAATTCTGAGAAACAAACTAAAACTGTGGTGGGGAAGAGGTATAGTGGGGGAGGTTTATGGAGGGGGAGTATGGTGGGGAGGGGTATGGAGGGGAGGTATGGTGGAGGAGGGGTATGGTGGGGGAGGGGTATGGTGGGGGAGGGATATGGTGGGGGAGGGATATGGTGGGGAAGGGATATGGTGGGGAGGGATATGGTGGGGAGGGGTATGGTGGGGAGGGGTATGGAGGGGAGGTATGGTGGAGGAGGGGTATGGTGGGGAGGGGTATGGTGGGGAGGGATATGGTGGGGAGGGATATGGTGGGGAGGGATATGGTGGGGAGGGATATGGTGGGGGAGGGATATGGTGGGGAAGGGGTATGGTGGGGAGGGGTATGGTGGGGAGGGGTATGGTGGGGAGGGGTATGGTGGGATAGGGGTATGGTAGAGAGGGGTATGGTGTGGGAGGAGCATGGTGAGGATATGGTGTGGGAGGAGCATGGTGAGGATATGGTGGGTAGGGGTATGGTGGAGGTATGGTAGATGAGGAGTATGGTAGGGCAGGGGTTCCACACAGCTAAAGTACCATCCCTTGCCCCATTTAAAAATCAAAATTTACAGAACACTGTAGCTGTGAAATGTAAATAGAATAAAACACCATGCGTGTATCATAAATCATTTGTGGTAAGTAATGTACAATAGAATAATAAAGGTAGCTTGAACTTGTATTTCTAGGGATCTCTGTATTTCCATGGATGTAGACTTTTTAGGAACCTTTACTGACATTCTTCTGTGAAACTCAACCATTTGTATAGTCTATACCTAAGTCAATTCTGAAGTCCAGCTGCTAGTCTAACTTATACCCTGAAATTTCCATAAACTAAGAATTTTCACCTTTCTAGCCATCAATTCTAACTGTGTATACCCCCTAAGGAGACATTCTGACTCTAAGATTTGCATAAAACCAGATGCAAGAACAGGTTACAACATCATCTGTCTAAACTATTTAGAGATTGACTTGGTACCTGGATGTTCACATAGATACAGACCCTCGGGTATAGTGCTGGCAAGGGGTCTTGTCCCTAAAATAGACACTTATTTCCCATTCTTTGAGTCTTAATGTAATTTTCCTTTCTTTTGCACACAATTTTGCAAGCCAGGTGAACCAATTCACATGTTCAATCGGAAGTAGTTATTTTAAGAACAGCATCTCTCCTACGGGTTAAATCTGTTAGCACAAATTAGCATACAAATGGAAAAAAAAAACACCTAGATGAACATGAAACTAGAATGGTAAATACCGTCATGGTTCGCATGCCTATGCAAATTGACATCCATATCATATGACCCAGCCAATTATAAAATGGCATCTCACACTAAGTCCCACATGGCCTCCCATGTCCCACATGGCATCACACCCCATGTCCCACATGGCATCCCACCCCATGTCCCACATGACATCCCATCCCTTGTCCCACATGGCACTCCACCCAATGTTCCACATGGCATCCCATCCCATGTCCCACATGACATCCCATCCTATGTCCCACAAGGATCCCATCCCATGTGCCAAATGACATCCCATCCCATGTCCCACATGACATCCCATCCCATCCCTTGTCCTACATGGCATTCCACCCAATGTTCCACATGGCATCCATCCTATGACCCACATGACATCCCACCCTATGTCCCACATGGATCCCATCCCATGTGCCAAATGACATCCCATCCCATGTCCCACACACATCCCATCTCATGCCTTGTCCCAATGGCATTCCACCATACCTCCCACATGGTATTCTACCATACAGTATGTCTCACATGGCATTCCACCATGTGTCCCATGTGGCATTCCACCATATGTCCCACATGGCATCCACATGGCATCCCACCCTATGTCCCACATGGATCCCATCCTACATGCAGAGTCAAATAATTATGCCTGATATAGCTCTTGGTGTATACCACATGGTATATATTATATCATGGCCCCTATCCGTCCTACATGGCATCCCTCCCTATGTCCATATGCAGTCACATCCTGTCACACTCCCTGACTGATCATACTAAATAAAAACAACTCTGGTCAGTTCATACACTGTAGCAACTTTATGCAAATGAGAACAATTAAAAAGGCGGAGATTAATAATCATGCCTGATACGACCGTTGGTGTCCAAATATTTTAAAGAATTTTAAGGATTTTAAATCTCCAGTGCTATGAGAGGTCGCTAGAGGATCTCTGAAGAATTTTGGAAAATTATATCATTTTACAGTTATCTTCTAAGGAAATATCAAATGTTTTGTAGACTTTTTAAGAAAACTAGTCTTCAATTTGTCTTTAGTGTCTCTGAAAAACTTTAACATTTTGTGAGGGAATTCTAACCTCTCATAAGGATATCTGAAGAAACTTTAGCATTCTCGAGGAACTCTGAAGAAACTTTTAACATTTCTGAGGAAATCTCAGGAAAAACTGTGGACTGCCAGACGGACAAAATTGCCATTACATAGGTTCACATTATGCTTCGCATGCTCACCAATAAAATACCTACATAAAAATCATATAAACACCTAGGTAAAAATATAAAAAGATACCTAGATAAAAATAAAATACAATACCCAGATAAAAATAAAATACAATGCCTAGATACAAATATTTAAAAACTACCTACACAAACAATAAAATGAAATACCAAGATTTAAAAAATATGAGGTGCACTTTCCAAGGCACAAAATACGTAAGATAAAATCATCCATGCTTAGTATTTTTCACACAAGCACTTCAATTTCGTAAGGCACTACCAACACAGCGTGACAACGACCAATGGTATCCAATAAACTATTTTCAATTTTTTTACAGGACAGTTGCACTTGCCAGATTAAAATGTACTTTATTTATAACCACAATCGATTGCTCTGCTGGGATTCTTTGCAAATACTGGATATGTTTTGTTCATTAGGGTATATATTCTGCAATAACAGTACCACAACATACCACAAATCATACTAAAAATAGGTAACTGTAAAGATAATAATCATGATACAGGAGGTTTGTGTACAAAACACTTTGTATACAAAATAGAGCAGAACGATATTTTTCAAGGAAGTTTTATCGGTATTAATACATTTGTTTGTTGAATGATAAAGCATTTTTGTCACAGCTTGGCCATTATATGTCACAGCTTGGCCATTATATGTCACAGTATCATTCGGTTTCACTCTTCATTTTCTAAAGGAAAGAAAGCAAATGGCAAGATAGACAATAAAACATGTTTTGATTACAAAAAAACACTAATGAGCAACCAGTGTGGCATCCAGACCCATAAATCTTTGAGATCAAAGTGGCCTACTCAAAATAAAAACAGTTAAATTGATTTTGTTTATATTGTTTTTCATTCCACCTTAAATACACCTGCAGAAACAATATGGATCAAACATCCATTGAAGTTCTCCAAAACTTTCAAAGTTTTCTGATAATCGTTTCAATTTTTTTTCCAAAGCTTTCCGATAATCCTTTTTAGTGCAAATTACTGCTTTTCTTTTGTTATTAGTCATTGGGTTTCTGAGATGTAAAGCCAAGGGAACGATAAAGACAAATGTTCAGCAAAAAGGGGACTAACAGTTCAAAGTTGTCCCCTTTGGAAAAATGGGAGGGGCTAACAAGTTTCAAAGTGCCAAATGCCATAATTCAAAACATGAAAGATCAAATTTAATCTTCAAGAAATCGACCAATTTTTACTCAATTTTAATGAAATTAAATGAAAAAAGTAGCTTTCAAGAAGTTTAAATGCATTCTACAAAATGTTTCCTTTACGTCGATGTCCGTTCAGAAAAATGAAATTTTCAATTTAAGTTTCTTTTCAGAGCTAGGTTTCACAACTTTTGAGTCAATGCCATCACCCAACCTAATGATTGCACATCAAGTTTCCCCAAACATTCATAGCTGCTGATTATTTTAAACAATGATGAAAGCTTTACTTATCACTGCAAAAGTAAACACTTCAAAACTGCCGAGTTAGCACAAGATGAAAGAGCATGTAACTAGGGGCTGTCACCATATGTGTAAATTAGATACGGTATCAAATATCGTGGGCCAAAATATTGCATATGGTTCTATATTTATGTTAGGATTATTAATTTCAACCAGAACCAAAAGGTTGTGTGGTTCAGATGCTCTTTCATAAGCTAATTGATTTGCAAAATTTGTATTAACTGTCATGTCATTGCATATCATGAAATATTTGTTCCATATTCATTCATAAGCCACATCCACCATGCAGATCAATGAAAATGTGAACAGCATTAGCATTTGCACAATAATTAACAATAATACCATAGCAAGTATGATGCAAAAACGATTGCTCATTTATCCTATTTTAATAATTTGTCAGTGAGCCCCGCCTAATCATTAGCATTCATGGCATCACTACCACACCATTAGAACATACGTAGGGACCATGACACATCTGTGTATCACATACAGCATAAATCTGATATACCGTTATGGTACGTGTTTACATCATTTAGTACTTTTACATTAAGCCATGCCCACCATGCATATTAATAAAATCTGCTGATAACATAAGCATGAACACAATAACTAACAAAATTATCCTGACCAATATGACGCAAAAAGGATATACAGTTGCTCACTATCACTTTTCCAACACTTTCACCTTAAGCCCCGCCATTTATTAATATCGATGAATCACCACCACAAACATTAAAGTCACATTTGCAGACCATGAGCTATCTCTGTACCCCACATGATGTGAATCCAGTTCATAGTTTTTGAGATGCCGTGTTTATCTATGCTTTTTGTTTACAAAATCATAATAAGCCACACCCACTATGCATATTAATGAAATTCAACGCTTTTATACTATGAAAATATACACACTTGCTAACATCATTAATATACCAAATATTAATAATATAACAACTATTAAACAAAACAGACATGTGATTTTCAAAATAAGAGCAATTCAAGAATTTTATATTAAGCTCGCCTATTCATTAATATGCATGATATCACCACCAAAAACAATAGGGCACATCTACAAACCATTGGCTATCTGTGAACCACATAATACATTAATCCAGTTTACTTTTCTTGAAATACTGTGTTTACAAGCTATTTTCAGCAAAATCATATTAAACTCCGCCCACTATGCATATTAATGAAATTCAACGTTTTATGTCCTGAACATGTACATATCAACGAACAAAATTTTACCGAATATGAAACAAAACATACATGCGGTGCTTAAATTATAAGCATTTCAAGATTTTTACTTTAAGTCGTGCTCACTAATTAATATGCAAGACATCACCATCAAAAACAATACGGCACATCTACAGACCATGGACTATCTGTGTACCACATGTAACACGAATCTGGTGTGTGAGATACCGCGTTTACGAGCTGGCCGCCACATACACACACACACACAAAATTTGCAGTTAATAAGTGAAAATGGCATATCATGATATGTTGTTGAGGGTATTTTTCATACGATGAAAAAAGCAATATCACGATAGGAAGATAAGCAACATATCATGACTGCAACACTTGTATCTTTCTTGAACTATTCACCCAATTATCATAACAGGATAGAAAGAATATGAACAAAAGAAGTAAGCTTGCACGCTTTTGCCCCAATGTGAAACCAGTCGGTTTCCAAAACCAGTTTTAACTGGAAGACAGGTTTTTCACCCGTAATGTGAACAAGCTTTGAACATAAAAATGCTTTACAGTAACTTTAACTACAGTTAAAATTCCATCACTTGTAGGCTACTACTATAAACATAATAACAAGACAACGGATTATATTTTTGGAAACAAAATGCATGAAATCTTTTAATCTTAAGAAATCTAAATACATGAATATGAGACGAGGGGAAGAAATAAAAACTTTTTGAGGGAATGAAGGGTCATTTTCACTTGTGATCTCACGGTGAAATGTGAATCATACCAGCTTCTTGATAGCGCGGGGATAACTCATCTTCATTTTATAGTACATTGTTATCACATAGCGATCATGCAATTAATTTATCCTTCTCTAAACCATGCTACAGCTATTTATAGCAAAAGATTTTCTCAGCACAAACTCAAAAAAACTTTAGAAAATATGATTTGACAACCCTAGAAAACCCATTCATTAATCATGTTACTATGACAACACTTGAATCTAGGGTCATGCATGCAAAGTTTCATTTGTATCCAGGGGCCGTTAATCGGAGCCGATATACATTGAATAATAATGTGTTGTAACTTGTACTAGCTTTAAGTACACGCATAGGGTCAGTCGGTACTACAGTAGGGCGTGAATTCGTGATAGGTCTCGTAATACTTGGCTTGCAATTTGTGATATATTTGTCGGGATTTAAAATGGATTCGCAAGTATTTTAAAAGACTAAAAGGACTCAAGAGAGAATGGACAAGACTTCAAATAAAGAGATTATAAAGGAATGAAGGTACATTTGTTGTCGTCTGGGAAATATTAGCCTGGAAAAAAGACGCAAATACTTAGCATCATCGAACCTGTTATTACAGGTATGACTATTTATTTCCAAACATTCTCAATTGTATTTATTGAATGAATCTGCGTAAATATCACATATTTCACAAATATATCAAAAGATATTACAAAAAACAATGTTGACACAAAGCATAAACTTTTTTTTTTATTGAAATAAATCATATTTTTACCATCTTTTGGCAATCTTATTTTAGAGATTTGGTTATTTTCATTATTTCAAGTTTTTTGATTTTTCATAAAATATGAATCAGACCGAAACCGGTTTTAGTTACAAAACCAGTAGACCTTGCAAGCTTAGAAAGAAGGATGAACTTTGGAACAGTGTACACATATGGATCCTCCTTTCTCTGATTTCTAGAAACGATACATATCCAGTACTCAGAAATGTTTCTATTAATAGATTAACCGCTTTCATTATCTATTACTTCCCTGGAATTCTATTAAATGAGTGAGCATTTTGAAGAAATTGAGCAATAATCAATAGTTATCTAAGGGTGTCAACAAATTTAGGATGAAATTTGACACCCTTTAATGTTCACCTCTTTCTTCAAATCGGGAATTCTTCACATAGGTAAACAGGCCAAACATTTGTTTAGACATGCGAGAGTGTATTGTCTAAACCTTCCAATTACTGTCTGGTTAATGCCACACAATGTTTGATCCCCACAACATGGACCAACCACGTATAGCACCCCCATCTCAACCACAACAAGGATGAACTACGTATAGCACCCCCATCTCAACCACAACATGGACCAACTACGTATAGCACCCCCATCTCAACCACAACATGGACCAACTACGTATAGCACCCCCATCTCAACCACAACACGGACCAACTACGTATAGCACCCCCATCTCATCCACAACATGGACCAACTACGTATAGCACCATCATCTCAACCACAACATGGACCAACTACGTATAGCACCCCCATCTCAACCACAACATGGACCAACTACGTATAGCACCATCATCTCAACCACAACATGGACCAACTACGTATAGCACCCCCATCTCATCCACAACATGGACCAACTACGTATAGCACCCCCATCTCAACCACAACATGGACCAACTACGTATAGCACCATCATCTCAACCACAACATGGACCAACTACGTATAGCACCCCCATCTCAACCACAACATGGACCAACTACGTATAGCACCATCATCTCAACCACAACATGGACCAACTACGTATAGCACCCTCATCTCAAGCACAACATGGACTAACTACGTATAGCACCATCATCTCAACCACAACATGGACCAACTACGTATAGCACCCCCATCTCAACCACAACATGGACCAACTACGTATAGCACCCTCATCTCAACCACAACATGGACCAACTACATATAGCACCATCATCTCAACCACAACATGGACCAACTACGTATAGCACCCCTATCTCAAATATAGACCTTTTCAAACCGAGTTTAGCCGAATGTGATTTCTTCAGTACTTAGACCAATTAAATGCTGGGGAAACTTTTCCTGTTTCCCAACCAATCAGATGCAGGTTTGAGGAAAAAAATTGTAAGTAGCAATACGCATGCATATTTCCTTCATGTATAATGCACGTATGATACGTGCGCTTGAAAACATTTTTTCATACGCTTGGTCTCATACAGTGCGTGAATTTTGCAGATGGCCAAGATTTCTCCAGTATTTTATTGGTCAATAAGATTCCTCCAGTATATGATTGGTCATCCTCCAGTATACGATTGGTCCATTATGGACACGTGAATCTCGGCAATGTGACATTATTGAAAATAATTATCTGGAAATCGCCAATTTAGATTTGAAAAGATCTATAAGAATCTATTTCAGTCCTTGATTGAGAGATGAGATTGGTCAGTATGTCGACGGTACAGGACCACTAATGTTGGAGAAGTTAAAGTAGACTAATTAAAAAAAATTTCTTAATGATGGTACAATCTAAGAGAAGGTCAACTGTGAGGTGTAATCAAGTCCGAGAGAATAAAGTAGAAGTCAATTGCAAAACAAAATATATTTCAAAATTAAAAATTAATTTTCCTTTTTAGTTGTTGCTAACTTCCTTTTCTTGTTACGATTAACAGTTCAGATGATATTGTTATAGCCGACACAAATACAAAATAAATTAAACAAGGTTTGATATGGAAAGTACAAGGTTAAACAGGGAGTTATACAAGAGGGAGAGAGATTCTACTTAATTTGATTCTATCACACACTAGACATTCAGCTAAAAGGACTACCAAATGGCATGATGGGAATTCATAACGATGCGTAATACAAAGTACATGACAACCAACTGATGAATGGCAAATTAGCTTATCAAGCTAGTTTACAAAAGACATTGGCAATGGGCATATTTATACATTCCTCATGTGATGAATGTTCTGAAATAATATAGCAAGTCATAATGGAACACATCATAGCTTGTTTGTACGGAGAAGGGGTGCAGATAGACTGCATAACAAACATTTAATTACATTGAAAAAAAACAATCAATTGCATAGCAAAGCTTAATTACATAGCAATCGACCAATCATAAATCACATAACAAACGATCAATTACATGAACAAAAACTTATCATAATAGATCACAGAATTTGATGTCTGCCGTGTTATTGTCTTAGGAAAACAAGAGGTCGATTGGGTCTACAATCTTGTGAATTAAATCCTGAAAGTTTGTACTGCTTCCATGAATCTACTTTTCTATACTTTACATTATTCAAGTTACTTCATGAATCTACTTTTCTATACTTTACATTATCCAAGCTACTTCATGAATCTACTTTTCTATACTTTACATTATTCAAGTTACTTCATGAATCTACTTTTCTATACTTTACATTATTCAAGTTACTTCATGAATCTACTTTTCTATACTTTACATTATCCAAGTTACTTCATGAATCTACTTTTCTATACTTTACATTATTCAAGTTACTAATCAGTCATCAGAACTGTTGGCTTTTACTTTGCAGAAACAACACTTTCCTTGCTAATTTCACTGATTAGGCCATGGGATGGCGTGTAACAGGACATTCTGATAGAGAATGATTAAAGGCATGTACTGCAGGCAGGTTAAGACATACATTATACGCTACTGCAACAATTTAATACTACTTTTTCTATTTCATAAAAGAATATATTCTGAGGTTCTTTTACTGTTGCACTATTTTTAATTAGTTCCGACTGTCAATCTATCAGAAACATGTTTCATGATTCAATTCAACCAATCAGAATTGCCTATTGAATTTAAGATGAAAACTGAATAATATTGAATTAAAACTAATGAATAACTAACAACTTACAGCATTGACTTGTTGGTTTGGCTCCAACGTTGCCGGCGTGTTCTCTGTTGTTCCGTTGGTTTTCTCCACTGGTGCCAGAGATGACTGAAAATAGAGTGTACACACAGTTACATCTCAAGGTCTTCATTCCAAATCAATGTGTTTTTAAACCTCAATCCAATTCATTACTGTTCCAGTTGGAACTAACTGTTTTTTGATCCAGTATAAGTTATTTTTTTTACTTAGGATTCCATTGAGTACAAAACAATATGTGTGTCACAAAGCTATGGGTATCACACAACTATCTATTTATATGAAATATGCAACAATGCTATTATCCAGTACACAACTATATCACTATCCAGAGTACAACTATGCTTCTATTCAGTACACACCTACATCACTATCCAGTGTACAACTCTGCTTCTATTCAGTACACAACTACACCACTATCCAGTGTACAACTCTGCTTCTATTCAGTACACAACTACATCACTATCAAGAGTACAACTCTGCTTCTATCCAGTACACAACTATATCACTATCCAGAGTACAACTATGCTTCTATTCAGTACACAACTACTATCAAGAGTACAACTATCCAGTACAGATCACTATCCAGAGTACATCACTATCCAGTGTACAACTCTGCTTCTATTCAGTACACAACTACATCACTATCAAGAGTACAACTCTGCTTCTATCCAGTACACAACTATATCACTATCCAGAGTACAACTATGCTTCTATTCAGTACACAACTACATCACTATCCAGAGTACAACTCTGCTTCTATTCAGTACACAACTACATCACTATCCTGAGTACAACTCTGCTTCTATTCAGTACACAACTACACCACTATCCAGTGTACAACTCTGCTTCTATTCAGTACACAACTACATCACTATCAAGAGTACAACTCTCACTATCCAGTGTACAACTCTGCTTCTATTCAGTACACAACTTCACTATCCAGTACACAACTATATCACTATCCAGAGTACAACTATGCTTCTATTCAGTACACACCTACATCACTATCCTGAGTACAACCCTGCTTCTATCCAGTACACAACTATATCACTATCCAGAGTACAACTCTGTTTCTATTCAGTACACAACTACATCACTATCCTGAGTACAACCCTGCTTCTATCCAGTACACAACTATATCACTATCCAGAGTACAACTATGCTTCTATTCAGTACACAACTACATCACTATCCAGTGTACAACTCTGCTTCTATTCAGTACACAACTACATCACTATCCTGAGTACAACTCTGCTTCTATTCAGTACACAACTACATCACTATCCAGTGTACAACTCTGCTTCTATTCAGTACACAACTACATCACTATCCTAAGCACAACTCTGCTTCTATTCAGTATACAACTACATCACTATCCAGTGTACAACTCTGCTTCTATTCAGTACACAACTACATCACTATCCAGAGTACAACTCTGCTTCTATTCAGTACACAACTACATCACTATCTCGAGTACAACTCTGCTTCTATTCAGTACACAACTACATCACTATCCAGTGTACAACTCTGCTTCTATTCAGTACACAACTACATCACTATCAAGAGTACAACTCTGCTTCTATTCAGTACACAACTACATCACTATCCAGTGTACAACTCTGCTTCTATTCAGTACACAACTACATCACTATCCTGAGTACAACTCTGCTTCTATTCAGTACACAACTACATCACTATCCAGAGTACAACTCTGCTTCTATTCAGTACACAACTACATCACTATCCTGAGTACAACTCTGCTTCTATTCAGTACACAACTACACCACTATCCAGTGTACAACTCTGTTTCTATTCAGTACACAACTACATCACTATCCTGAGTACAACCCTGCTTCTATTCAGTACACAACTACATCACTATCCAGAGTACAACTCTGCTTCTATTCAGTACACAACTACATCACTATCCAGTGTACAACTCTGCTTCTATTCAGTACACAACTACATCACTATCCAGAGTACAACTCTGCTTCTATTCAGTATACAACTACATCACTATCCTGAGTACAACTCTGCTTCTATTCAGTACACAACTACATCACTATCCAGAGTACAACTCTGCTTCTATTCAGTATACAACTACATCACTATCCTGAGTACAACTCTGCTTCTATTCAGTACACAACTACATCACTATCCAGTGTACAACTCTGCTTCTATTCAGTACACAACTATATCACTATCCAGAGTACAACTCTGCTTCTATTCAGTACACAACTACATCACTATCCTGAGTACAACTCTGCTTCTATTCAGTACACAACTATATCACTATCCAGAGTACAACTCTGCTTCTATTCAGTATACAACTACATCACTATCCTGAGTACAACTCTGCTTCTATTCAGTACACAACTACATCACTATCCAGTGTACAACTCTGCTTCTATTCAGTACACAACTATATCACTATCCAGAGTACAACTATGCTTCTATTCAGTACACAGCTATATCACTAACCAGAGTACAACTCTGCTTCTATTCAGTATACAACTATATCACTATCCTGAGTACAACTCTGCTTCTATTCAGTACACAACTACATCACTATCCAGTGTACAACTCTGCTTCTATTCAGTACACAACTACATCACTATCCAGAGTACAACTCTGCTTCTATTCAGTACACAACTACATCACTATCCAGAGTATCAGTACACAACTATATCACTATCCAGTGTACAACTCTGCTTCTATTCAGTATACAACTACATCACTATCCTGAGTACAACTCTGCTTCTATTCAGTACACAACTACATCACTATCCAGTGTACAACTCTGCTTCTATTCAGTACACAACTACATCACTATCCAGAGTACAACTCTGCTTCTATTCAGAACACAACTACATCACTATCCAGAGTACAACTCTGCTTCTATTCAGTACACAACTACATCACTATCCAGAGTACAACTCTGCTTCTATTCAGTATACAACTACATCACTATCCAGTGTACATATTTTCATAAGCGCCCCGGGTGCTTGATACATCAAATACGATATTTGATTTTGGGGGGTTATAATAACCATGATATACACAATGCTTTTAACTTGGCAAGTGTGTAATGGTGACAGCATCACACCTGTTGTATTGAAGTCTGAATATGTATCCTTGGACCCTTCACGGTATATGGTTGTGTGGAGGCAATATGAGCTCAAATGAGTGCTTTAAAATCTACCAAGAGGCATGAAAGTAGCAAACAATTTCATCAATATTGGTTAAATAATTGACCATTTTACAGAGGTTTTAAATCTTGGGCAATCAATTTGTATATATATGAGTTATAGGACGATCATGGTATATTCTTTTGCAAATCATTATTTTCTTTTACATAAAGATCCGCCCAGTCATCAATCATAAATGATCAAAGTTTGATCCGCCTTTTATGGAAAACTAAAAGTGCTATTTTCAAAATTCAAAAATCTGTTCCACTCAGATTTTAATCCTCTTTTAACCAATATAGAAATTGTCCACAGGCCTTTAAGTCTATCATAACAATAATATAGTTGTTTCTACAGTGTCTGGTAATGCAGATCATCCCACACAAAAGCTGCATTTTGAAATATATCATTCTGTAATTTTCGACAATCAAACACAAACACACATACCTCTACGGTTGGACTGTTATCTTGTGTTACTGTTGTTGCTGCCATTTGACCCGTAAGCATTGGGTGTGGCTGTAATTCCATAGGGGGTGGGAGGGGAACTTCCCCTTCCGCCTCTTCCTCTAACGGGGAATCCCCTGTTGATTTGTCTGGAATGGTATCAGTTAAACTTGATGCTGTTTTTGACTCACTGCCTGGAACCGCTAATGAACTTTGTTCCTACAGAGTAAAAAGAAAGCAAAATATTAATATTGTAATGTCACCAAATATATTACAGGGAAGCAAAACCGTACAAAACTGGGGTGTAATATACATTGACAATATAGCCCCTCAACCTTGGTTTCTTGTACCAGGGATATATACCATATCCCTACTTGTACTTAGGCTGAGTCTTCAAATCCCTTTACCATAAAGGCTAAGTAAGTCTTGTTTCCAAGTGTTACCCTACCCGGCCCCAATTTTCTTCCACCCTCCCCATATTTCTTCCACCCCAACTAAGTTCTCAGTTACATTTCATAATTTATTTTTCCTCTACTTACAATACAGTTCTCTAAGCTTGACAAAATGGCACCTAGCTAAAATAATGCAAAATAACTGCCCTGAAACTGTATGCTACAGGAATACATGACTCGAGGTGCCCACTATGAATTACTTAACTTTGCATTATAATCTTTTTTAAATAACAACAGTTAGGGGTGTGGATCCCACCCCTACTTTAAAAAGGCTTCACTATCTTGTAAAAGGTTGAAACTTGTACCTCTTGTGACTGGGTAGAATTTGGCACTGTTTCCCCCTGAGCTCCCCTGTCCTCTTCGTCCTCAGGAAACTGAACAAAAAAGAAGAAAATCAGAAAGTTAGAACAATCAACACGCTAACATATTTATTACCATTTGACTTAATTTTTGCTCATCTACCAAATTCCCACTTGTTGTGCTTGTACTTGCTGTTTATCTTACCCCTGAACAGCTTTGCTTTGATAAGTCACAGCACATCCATAAATTGATTTTCTTCTAACCTTTTCCCACCTGAGCATTTCAGCTACAGTGACAAGTGACTCTTTACATATGTAATGTTACTTGATATGAACATGGAGAGATTCCAAGTAATGTATGTTCGTCGTCCGCGAATATGCTCTTACAAAGGATCAAATATTTGGCCCCTCCAAGCTCAATCCCCTCCAGGTACACACGGTTAAAGGTCATTTACCAAATGTGTACAAACTTACCAAACCTGAAAAAAGTAACAGTGGAATAGTTTTTCCCCCTCATATAAGTGTCATATTATTGTATGTAAATCAAAGTCGGAAAATTCCAGACTAGAAACTATGACTATAATTGTATTCACATTTTCAAACATACACTTCCTATAGTTTTAAATAGATAATAGATTGAAGCTTTTGAAAACTGAAGTGTTAAAATAATATCAAAGAGGTACAAACTGATCCCTGTGTATCAACTTGGATAAAACACAAGGTCATATTGTGTCAGAGAGGTTAAAGCACTTAAAAACAAATGAAGTGATGATAAGCAATGGGATACATTAGCAGGTGCATAGGAAGGATCACCTCTCATGGAGAGGGGGAGGGGGTTATGAACCCCAAGCAATTCCCAGTTACAAGCTAAAAATTGCACTGGTAGTTGCTGCTTGTTGGGAAAACTCCTTCCATTTTCAGATATCTCCTTCAAGTTTCAGGAATTTCCTGCATTTTCAAGAGATTTGTCTTCAATGTTCTTCAATTTAATTATTTTCTTCAATTTTTGAGAACTGTTTTGTTTAATTTTTTTGGGAAATGTTGCCAAATGTTACCCAAATTTACTTATACCAAGTTTCCTTCAATTTTACTTATTATATTCAAATCTAATGTCAATATTTTTTCACCTCCCAACTGAGAAAAAAGTATGCAACTGGTAAAGTGAAAACCTCTCAGCCTGATCAGTTTGTCACTGCTGCCCCTCCTCCCCCTCCCCCACTTCCTACACCTCTGTGCATTCGTATAAAAGGAACTTGAAAGAGTCAGTTTTAGAGGTTCGGGCTGTTCCATGGGGAAGGGAAGGGGAATCATATAACATTCAGCTATTGCCTAAAAAGTGTTTATTTACAAAATTTCACATTCCACAGAATTGAGAGCTTTTTAGGTGTTTATCTTTAGATAAAAGATTACTCCTAATGGTACCTAAGTATAAAAGATTACTCCTAATGGTTCCTAAGTGAATGCAAAAATCAAAGTGATTTTGCAGGAACTCTCCATAAGCCAAAACACCCAAATTTAACAAATATCTGATCAATTGTGTTTAAAACTTGAATGCATCTACTCAAAAGTGTGAGAGGTCATTTCTGTACATTTTTCGTCAAAGTCTTGGATTCCTTCAACTTAATTACCTTAAGTCCTTCATTCTTCAATTGTTCTTCCCTCCCAATAATGTTGAAAACTTTGACATCACTCCCATCACCACTAATACAGTCAAATGCCATGCATTCTCTCAAGTGTTTTCATCACAACAAAGATTCAACACGAGCCTTAAAAAAAATAACTCTCAAAGCATCGTCTTTAAAATGCGTCATGGATTACAATTACTTACGACAGTTCCAAACAAAACAGTGTGCTGGACGGTGAAACTGCTTTGAAAATACGCAACTGGCATAATAGAAGTTCATAACACCGAATTTATAATATCCGCTACAGATCTGATTAAGAGGTGCTTCTAATGACAAAAATAATAACCTCTTCACAAATTCTTTTTGTAACATTTCACTTTGAGTCGTTTCTTCTCATTTGTTAACAGGAGGGGTAAGGAACAAAAGCAATTTATTCTTCTTGTTTTACATTAAAAATAACACACACACAAAATATCTATATATCAGAGTTGTTAAATATTGTTTAAGTGTCTTGTCTTTGCATGTTCAGCATTGTAAAAACAGTTTCAATCTTCACTGGTTCTCTTCGGAGAAAGCGAGTGTCTTGCACTCTTCTCAACACTTCAACTGAACTTGTCTTATGTCCGTCATTGTATTCTATTCAAACACCGCACACTGTCCATTCTTGTTGACAAAGGTTCAAGTTATATTTGCTCAATCTATTTTCATCTCCTACAGTTTGCTGTCTTGGGCAATGGGAAGTCTTGGGCAATGAGAAGTCTTGGGCAATGATATGTCTTGGGCTATGAGATGTGTTGGGCAATGAGATGTGTTGGGCAATGAGAAGTCTTGGGCAATGAGATGTCTTAGGCAATGAGATGTCTTGGGCAATGAGATGTTTTGAGCAATGAGATGTGTTGGGCAATGAAATGTGTTGGGCAATGAGAAGTCTTGGGCAATGAGATGTGTTGGGCAATGAGATGTGTTGGGCAATGAGAAGTCTTGGGCTATGAGATGTTTTGAGCAATGAGATGTGTTGGGCAATGAGATGTGTTAGGCAATGAGATGTGTTGGGCAATGAAATGTCTTGGGCAATGAGAAGTCTTGGGCAATGAGATGTCTTGGGCAATGAGATGTCTTGGGCTATGAGAAGTCTTGGGCTATAAGATGTCTTGGGCAATGAGATGTCTTGGGCAATGAGATGTCTTGGGCAATGAGATGTCTTGGGCAATGAGATGTGTTGGGCAAGGAGATGTCTTGGGCAATGAGAAGGATATGCTAAAGTCATAAATGAAACCCTAGCAAACGAAACCAGCTGCCCTGGAAATTTTCAACTTGACGGCCAACAAAACTTGGTTTTATATGTGTTATCATACACATGCATTTTATTTTTGTTTAAGGGGTGGTGTGTGAGGGTGGGCAGAGGTATAGGAAGTGGGAGAAGGGAAGTGTTCCCCTGAGAGGATTCTACCTTCCTAGGTGTTTACTCTCTTCCCTGTTAAGAGGTAAATTAAGGAACTTTTGGTAACACTAAAGAATCTGAAATTGTTTTCACATTTCTTTCAACAGAATTGTTAAACAATTGCTGGCATCCCTGCATATGCATAATCAACATTTACACAAACAACACCTGGAAGATGAATTAAAAATCAGTTCAAAAATTTCAAAAATTCTTTGGGGTCTCTCTTACATATATGTATTAACTTCTGTGTAAAGTGAATAGGTTTAAAGAAACTAAATAATCACAGAATGCAAATGGGCTCCCTTAGCATCAAAAACAGAAACAGAACCAGCTGTCATGATGCATAACACCTAATAAATGTGCATAAAATCAGACATCATGGATTTTTCTTTCCGACACATATGGTCACGTCTAAGCTTGATCTTTTATTTCTATTAAGATTATGTTAATACACTTCCAGTGTGCTTTGTCATTAATGCCTGAAAAATTCATATCAATGATGAACTCCGAAAGTATCAGTTTACATGAATAAATAAAAATCAAATCACGAAATAAAATCTAAAAAAATGTCTGTTTCAAGACAAAAATGTCCTAAGATACAAAAATACCGCCAGATAAACAAAATTCTCCTTATTCGTCTTATTAAATGGATTCATAACCATTACATATCATTGTATTAGACCTCCCACCAACAATACCAAATGGGCCCTCTTGGCTCTGGAATATATCAAATTATTTTACATTAATGTGCAGCATATAAAAATTGCCCTCAAACTTAACATCACTGAAACTTACTGAAAGTAGCCAAGCACTAACTTTGCCCGATTTTTGCTCTGAAAATGCACTTAACTTTGGCAAGGGAAATTGGCCCCATTGCAACCCTGCCTCCTATGCCTGTTTTCTCATATGGATCCAGTTGTATAAAAGTGGCTGGACTGGACCAGTGGCTATAGGGGAATGGGAGGTTTGAGCCCCCTATTTTAAAGGTCATTTGCACCTGTTTGCACTGATGTAACAATTACAGATAATGTAACAGCAGCTGATAGTATAACAAGTCCTTTAACGATAGTGTAACAATTACTGATAATGTAATAAAAGAAAACGACCGATAGTGTAACAAAACGCTTAATCGATTGTGTAACAAATCTTAACTGACAATGTAACACAAAATTATCCACCGATAATGTAACAATTCTTGACCAATAATGTAACAATTCTTGACCAATAATGTAACAATTCTTGACCAATAATGTAACAATTCTTGACCAATAATGTAACAATTCTTGACCAATAATGAAACAAAAAAATTATCCATCGATAATGTAATAAAAACACCCGATAATGAAATAGATTTTACAAATGAATTTGAAAAAACACCCGATATTGAAAGGAAGGATTTAGACTTCAGCTTTAATTCCAGTGCGAGGCAAGAGCCCTGCTAAGTGGATTTAGAAACAAAGTGTTCAGGAGAGAACCCCTGGATACATGATATGTTTTCAAGGTAAGAAAGGCAAAAGAAATTTTATATAAGTTTTAATTACAATCAAGGATCCAGAGTCCGTTACAATGCAGCTCGTGGAATCCAGTATACCGAGCATATGTTTCTGCATATCTCGTATTTCGCCCTTCTCTTTATTGATTGATGATTGATATACGACACTTTCTTGCCCTATATGTATGTATGTATGTATGTATGTATGTATGTATGTATGTATGTATGTATGTATGTATGTATGTATATATATATGTATATATATATATATATATATATATATATATATATATATATATATATATATATATATATATATATATATATATATATATATATATATATATATATATATATATATATATATATATATATCGGTCAAAATATATATATATATATATATATATATATATATATATATATATTTATATATATTATATATATATATATATATATATATATATATATATACATATATATATATATTTTATACATTTACAAATTATTATATATTTTATATATATTATCAGATCCGTTTGCTTTTTTGTTAAAAATTATCGTGCATTTTTATTACATTATCGGTCGATAATCTTTTTGTTACATTATTGATCAAGCATTTTGTTACAATATCGGTCATTTTTTAGAAATTACATTATTGGTGATTCTTACACTATCAGTAAATGACTTATACACTATCAGCCGTTGTTACATTATTGGTAATCTCCCACTTTTTAGACTGTTGACATCAAAAGCCATGGTTGAACAGTTCAATTCCACTCAGTTAGATCCAGAGACCTACACTTTAAAGGTCAATAATATCCATCTTATATGTCATAGAGCAAACAGAGGAATAAATTAGTGTACATATTCAAATAATCTAATTCCACAAAAATGTAATTTGATTACAAGGCTTTAAGTTTTAAATTTGTTCAGAACACGATTGACCTAAAACTGTCTTCATCATGGGTGGCTCAGTGCAATTGCCCCCCCCCCTCCAAAAAAAAAAAACAAAAAAACAAACAATAACAACATTTGCTAATCATTGTTTTTTTGTATTGAATTATATATACAGATGTATAGTTAAAAAGATTTTTAATTCTCCCCACCTCCAATCATGTTTACAGAAAATATGAATCACGGGGTTATGTGCCACTTGGGTATATTTGTCATACCTATCTTGTTTGAAAAAGTGACAATTTCCCTCAAATTTTTTAAAAGAAAAAAAAAAAAACAATTACAAAAACTAAACTCTTTGATGCCATTCCCAGTCAGATTTGCGATATCAATCAATTTTGCACTGGTTTGCAAAAGCTTTGTACCTTATACCCCTTTAAAGAAAAATTCCTTCATTTTGCCCTTCCTTTTCTGAACTTTTTTTACCCCATTTGATCATTAACTTATCCTTCAATATTCTGGAAAGCATCTCAGTGAAGAGAACTGAAAAATACCTATACAAAATTATCCCTGTACATTTCAGCACAAAGCAGTCCTTATGATTTAATGCAAGCAATCAACATATCACAGCATTATTGATCATGTTCTTGTTGTTTGTTGACGTTAACGGTACCGCTACAGTCAAGAGTCACATGTGCCAAGAGGGTGTTAGAAATCTAAGGTGCAAGAGTTAGGACATTATGCATAATAAAGGAGCGAATAGAGGAAAGAAAATGGGAGAAAGAATAGGATGGTAGGATAAAAAAAGGGGATGTTGGTAAGGATTAGATTAGGTGGAATAAATTGCTATTGTGGTGAAGGTGATGATTTTGGAGGGGGATTGTTTTTGAAAAGATTAGAAATGGAGGTGGAGGAGGAGAGGAGTGATCTGGAGCTCAGGTATAAGGGACAGGTTAAGACGATATGCCTTGATTGAGAGATCAGTGTTGCAAATAGGGCAGAGAGGTGTAGGAGAGCCAGAAAGGAGGTAGGAGCGGGTGAGAAGGAGTGACCGAGGCGGGTGCGGGTGACAACAATGTCCTCCCTACGATTGCGACTGTGCAGAGGAGGGTTGGTCCCAACTTTGGGATTGATAGTGTGAAGTTTGTTACTGGTCTCAAGGTTCCAGGAGTCTTGCCATTTCTTCCTGAGGTGGCTGGAAATGGTGAAGCAGAAGTCAGAGTGCGGAATATGAATAGTTGAAATATGATTTGACAGAGCTTTGTTAGCGGCTCTGTCAGTTCTCTCATTGCCAGGGATGCAGATGTGGCTGGGGATCCAGAAAAAAAAAAAAAAATTCTTCCCTGATGAAGAGAGAGAGCGTGAAGTTTGTTTGTTAGTTTAGTGGATTAGACCAGAGCATGTTGAGAATGCCAGTAAGAACTGATTTTGAGTCAGAGAAGATGCTAAGTAGGGGCGGCAGAAGAGATCTGCAAAGTTTAGAGCTAAGAGAATAGCCATTGCTTTAGCAGAGTAGATGAAGGCTCTATCTGGTAACCTTGAAGAAAGGGTGAGGCTGGAACAGGTGATGATGGCTGTCGGGGATCCTTCCATGTAAAGCCGTCGGTGAAGAGGAAGGAGTAGTCATGGAAGTGTCTACTAAGTTGGCAGTATGCAACAAAAAGGAATCATTTAAAGGCAAAACATCCTTCCACCACCCATTTTGAATCTTTCCTCCTGCTGATATAATGAATGCACTAGGTATATCAGAATGCATTAGGTATATCAAACTTATTCAGTTGGATTAGTGAAGCAAATAATGGCAAAGAATATTGATTGAGTTCCAAGTAGTTTATGTCTTGCTTACAAACACTACCTTTTACCCCAAGGACTGAAAACCCACACAGATCAAAAGCCAATTTCAATTAATGTTTTAAGAATCTAAAATAATTTACAAACAAGAAATACATCATTTAAAAAACCTGATAATGCACAAGCAATCACTTAAAGCAAACTCTTGCTCATAAAACGGCATCAACAAGCTATCTTGGCATCAACAACTATCTTGGCATCAACAAGCTATCTTGGTATCAACAAGCTATCTTGGTATCAACAAGCTATCTTGGTATCAACAAGCTATCTTGGTATCAACAAGCTATCTTAGTATCCACAAGCTATCTTGGTATCAACCAGCTATCTTGGTATCAACCAGCTATCTTGGTATCAACAAGCTATCTTGGTATCAACAAGCTATCTTGGTATCAACAAGCTATCTTGGTATCAACAAGCTATCTTGGTATCAACAAGCTATCTTGGTATCAACAAGCTATCTTGGTATCAACAAGCTATTTTGGTATCAACAAGCTATCTTGGTATCAACAAGCTATCTTGGTATCAACAAGCTATCTTGGTATCAACAAGCTATCTTGGTATCAACAAGCTATCTTGGTATCAACAAGCTATCTTGGTATCAACAAGCTATCTTGGTATCAACAAGCTATCTTGGTATCAACCAGCTATCTTGGTATCAATAAGCTATATTGGTATCCACAAGCTATCTTGGTATCAACAAGCTATCTGGGTATCAACAAGCTATCTTGGTATCAACAAGCTATCTTGGTATCAACAAGCTATCTTGGTATCAACAAGCTATCTTGGTATCAACAAGCTATCTTGGTATCAACAAGCTATCTTGGTATCAACAAGCTATCTTGGTATCAACAAGCTATCTTGGTATCAACAAGCTATCTTGGTATCAACAAGCTATATTGGTATCAACAAGCTATCTTGGTATCAACAAGCTATCTTGGTATCAACAAGCTAACTTGGTATCAACAAGCTATCTTGGTATCAACAAGCTATCTTGGTATCAACAAGCTATCTTGGTATCAACAAGCTATCTTGGTATCAACAAGCTATCTTGGTATCAACAAGCTATCTTGGTATCAACAAGCTATCTTGGTATCAACAAGCTATCTTGGTATCAACAAGCTATCTTGGTATCAACAAGCTATCTTGGTATCAACAAGCTATCTTGGTATCAACAAGCTATCTTGGTATCAACAAGCTATCTTGGTATCAACAAGCTATCTTGGTATCAACAAGCTATCTTGGTATCAACAAGCTATCTTGGTATCAAAGCTATTTTGTATCAACAAGCTATCTTGGTATCAACCAGCTATCTTGGTATCAACAAGCTATATTGGTATCAACAAGCTATCTTGGTATCAACAAGCTATCTGGGTATCAACAAGCTATCTTGGTATCCACAAGCTATATTGGTATCCACAAGCTATCTTGGTATCAACAAGCTATCTGGGTATCAACAAGCTATCTTGGTATCAACAAGCTATCTTGGTATCAACAAGCTATCTTGGTATCAACAAGCTATATCTGGGTATCAACAAGCTATCTTGGTATCAACCAGCTATCTTGGTATCAACAAGCTATCTTGGTATCAACAAGCTATCTTGGTATCAACAAGCCATCTTGGTATCCACAAGCTATATTGGTATCCACAAGCTATCTTGGTATCAACAAGCTATCTTGGTATCAACAAGCTATCTTGGGTATCAACAAGCTATCTTGGTATCAACAAGCTATTTTGGTATCAACAAGCTATCTTGGTATCAACAAGCTATCTTAATGAATACAAAAATAATAATAAAGATGCAGAAAAACACAAGATGAAACAAGCAGGAAACAGGAAGAGTCAATAGAAGCTTGTGTTTCTTCAAGATTGTACGGGAGGAATAATTCCTTGCTTTTAGCATCTTCATACCATTCTGGAGATTACTAAGAGCCCAGACATTGACGTCATTCCGCTTATCAAGGTGGTGACAAAATGAAGGAGGTACGCAAAAGACAATGCTTAAGATATGTAAGATGCTGAGGATTATGAGATTGTTCAGGGCAAAAACAACAAAAACTGGGAAATGGATGTTGTCATTCAAGATAAACAAGGGCTGTGTTTAGGAATGAAGAAAACATTGAAAGATAGATATTCCTGTATTTTATGTTTTGTAAATTTTTAACTGTCATAGTTTTAAGGTTTGGTTTGGTTTGATGAGGTTTAAAAGCACCGCGAGCGACAGTCAAAGTGAAATGTGCCAAAAGGTTGTTAAATAATTAAGGTGCAAAGGTTACGAAAGAGATGATTGGAAAAGGAGGAAGGATGGAGAAGTGAAAATTTTAGAGGAAAGAAGTTTGAGAAAATAGGTGGTAAGAAGGAGAAAGGGAAAGGGATGTGAAATAAGAGAGGATGGGGGTATGGGGAGCTTAAATAAAGTAGAAAAGGTTGCTGTTGCAGAGGAAGGTGATACAATTTGGAGGTGATAATGTTTGGAGGGGGGGATTGTTTTGAAAAATTCGGAAATAATGGTTGGCAGGGGATAGGAAAGATCTGGAGTTGGCGTAAATCAAACAAGTTAGTTTAAAGAGAATTGTAATTACACCTTGCTTCTATGTCCTTTGATAACTTGTTGAGAGGTTGTGTGTATAGTTACAGCAGCATGGGTTTAAATATCAAAGAGCAATGTTACAAGCTTTAACAGATAAAACTCTCATGCTGTTATAAATATTATTACAACTTCATTAATGACTGATGTTTCATCATCATTTCTTGTAACAAAATTTAAAAAAATTTGCTGTAAAGATTTACACTGTGTGGTTTATTGAAACAAAACTGCCTGATTTTGACAGTAAACACCGTTCATTGATTTTCAATGCATGCTTTTCTTGTTTGTTTGTTCCTATGTCATCAACACATCTCATGAAGTGGACTTTGATCAAGTTTGGTGTGTGGTTTTGTTAGTGCTTAGGAAAAAGTGAATATTTTTTGGGGGAAGTTGGGACAAAGGAAGGAAAGAAATTGGGAGCAGGGTGTGGCATGTGGGTGGGTGGGGGCAAGGGTAATATCACAGGGGATATCTGTTGGGACATTGTTGAAATAATCCAATGGAATGAGGTCAACATTTGATATACAAATATATATATATATATATATATAAATATATATATATATATATATATATATATATATATATATATATATATATATATTATATGATTTATATATAATATATATATATATATATATATACATATTTGCTGATTTATTAAAGAAACAAAGGTTATATTGCGAATAGAAATATGAATGAAACACATTCTACACATATTAAAACCCAATTTACACATATTAAGCACTATTCTAACCCAATTAAAACATTCATGACACAGATATTTTGGTCTTCTCATTTCACCATATTAAATTAAAGCCCTGCAACCTCAGGACAACAATATACACATTTTTAGGGCCAAAATTCTCCTCAAAAAAGTGGAGGGGACTGGTGGAAAAGAGAGCATAGCACTATAATCCCCCCTCCTCAACAGAAGTCAAAATATAAACAAGATGTACATCCTAAATCCAAGATTTGAAGGCAAACACAATTTTCCTTAAAGTATGTGCTTTATTTTTGTTAATCCCACAAAATATTAAATGGACATGTCCCTCTGTCACATAGGAGCTACAACCCTGCCCACTTTCATTCCTAACCAATAAAACCCAATACAAGTTTTACTCCCTGTACTTAAAAAGAAAAGTATCATTAATTAAGTTGTGAAAATCTTTTTTTCTCTTCCATAAAAACCTGTTTCAATTCTTAAATCCTTTTCCAAGAAAAACCATGATAAACTTGTTTTAATTCTTGAATTCATCTTTATAATCCCCTCCATTTGATCTATAATTAAGTGAATAATTTGGCATATTTCTTTTCCATATGAACATAAAGTTTCACAAGTATAACAATTTCAAACTCCAGCTTCTACTACCTGACCCCCCCAAAAAAAACTTTTCAAGATAAACAAGGTAAAATTTGATTTAATTTTTCAAGCTGAGGCACAGACTAGTAAACATAACGCCTTCCTAGTTGAGAAGAAATCTATTATCGCCTACATTTATACCAAAAAAAAAACTTCTTATGTACACAGACAACCATAATTAAGTCAACATTTAGTCAATCTAAAGTACTCTGTTCATTTTTTCCCCTCCAAACAGAGTTAGATGATAAAATTTATAGGAATCTGTCCCTTAGACAAACAATGACATGAATGGTAAAGTCCATGTTTTAATCTAAGTCCATGCTTTTACACTATTCACATGGACCACAACAAGGAATAGTTGCTAGGTAGATAATATAAACATCATTAAACAGGTCACATGACACAACAAGTCACCTCTGCTCTTTAATTATTCGAAGAATATAATCTACATATGGGTCCAAAAGATCTTGAGACCTCTTAAAATTGAATAACCACAATAATGGGTAGGTCTGTAATTTAATTACAATTTCACAAAAACCCAGCAATATTATGTTGATAACTAGGATTTGACTTCACCCACATACTTTTGCTTTTCCTGTTGAACTTTTTTACATGAACTTCTCTATAAGGAGCAATTCTTAGAATATGTTAATTTAAGCCAAAGACCCTTTCAGAAGAATTGATATCTCCCTCACCTAGAAGTTTGGAATTACTGTAGAAAACTCCACCACCATACTTCCGTATGTAAGGTATATATGTGCAGACCAAACAGATGCGTTTTAAAATCATTTTTATAGTGTAGGTGACTATTTTCATCATTTTCAAAGTGCAGGTCCCCTAAAAATGCTGTTTACTCTGTTAATTTCTACATTTTTACAATATTTTTGTTGGATACTCAATACTACAGGTATAAAAATAGACTTGTTTCATACTGCGGGCAACAAACTTGTATAAAACGTTTGTAAAAAATTGTAATAAAGTTCATATTGCAGGTACCAAAAATATTTGTCATACTGTGGGTATGGTTTTCAGTTGATATATGCACACCCCTACCACTGTTAGTATGAAGTGCCCCCCCCCCTTTCTTATCCTCGCCCGCCCACTGGAACTCCAGTATACATGATGCTAAGATTGTCTTTTTACACACTCACACACACACATGGGCAAAAGTTACAAAATGTGCAAGATTGCCTTTGGAAGGATAAAAAGAAAAAGGGGGAGGGGGGGGGGGAAGTTGCAATATCATAGAATCAAGAGGGTTTAAAAATATATGTATGTGTTGTTTGGGACATGGACATGGCTGATCAAGTCTGAAAGGGATTTCTTATCTACTTGAGAAGTAGAATCAATTATACTAACAAATACATCGCAACTAACATCTTCAGAACAGAGTGTATGGGAGGCATATTCAATAAACATTATAACATTTAGACATGAATATGTTTTTGTTCTATTTATTCTTTGATCAACTCCTCCCTCTTCCATTTTCTACAATTTTGGATGAATCTAAACTTCTCCTAATTCTTTAAAATGTTTTAAAAAAACCCAATGACCAAATGCATTTCAAGTTGAAATGACATGCATTACTTATTGACAATGAACATGACGAAACATAATAAAACTTCAGATTTTAAGGTTCAATCTCAAAAAGTCATACCTATACCTCTGACATTTACCATAAAGATCACATAATAAATAGTTTCTTGTATGTTGAAAGGTCATTCAAAATTATAAAATCTGCCCTAATTCTCAGATTTTGTCTGCATCTGAGCAAAAGTTTGAAAAACTATGACAATTAAATGACTGGATTTTGATGGAACAGAAGGATGGATGTCAACACAAAAATTTGAATTTAAAATTAAAAATCAGAATTACTCATTGGAACTAGTAAGCCATCAGTCATGATTTTCTTGTTAGGTAAAGGTCCAGCTGAAGGTTAGACATTAATAGTTTAGTAGTAATTAATCTCTCTGGGTTTGATGATTGACAGCTTTTTCAATAATCCCTGCATGAATTTTCCTAGCAACAAAATCTGCATAAATAAGTGGGGCAAACATCCTACGCGGTACTGGTACAGTACAGCTAGCTAGCTGTGCGTGCTCATGTAATCAATGCAATTTACTGTACAAAACAAATTTCTGCATACACAGACTGAGTGACGGCAAAATGGTGAACAAAAATTACGCTTACAGGGCCGCGCTGGCTTTATAAATCTGATTGCTGTTACCCAGAACAGTTAGCAAACTGAATTTTGTTTGTCCCATTTGCTAAAAACTCTAAAGATCCAGATAAGTGCCATAAATGATTCAAAGCTTGCGGCAGGCCTTGCGAACATCTAAATGTCAACGCATTGGTCGTACACGATTGCGGATTTCAGGTTTGTTTGCTCCCACTTAGTTACCACGTTGCTATGGTGGGTGTGGCTTATTTTGTATCTTGGAGACGTTAATTATTATTTAACACTTCAATAAATAATAATTACTAAGCAGTAATTATTACTTAACCCTTAAACGCCTGAGCCTCCCATTTAGAATCTGTATTTTTTGGAAACTTTTTAGATAACGCTTATTTTCCTTTTCTTTGCTATCATTACAAGTATGTGTTAACTAAAAGGTAATACTTTAACCTTCACAATGGCCTACAAATTTTTATTGAATATGCAAATTTATGCAAATTAGATCGGTTAATATGCATACCCAGTGAAAAAATTGCCTAAAATTGCGTTTATGTACTCTCTTGTGGTAAGCAGTTGTGGCATTTTTGATAGAATTTATGAAATGTTGATAAAAAGTTCTTTTCAATTATACCACTCACAATTTTTTTTTTTGGGGAAGTAGGAACAATTGGAATATGCAAATTAGTTCATAATGTCACATTTTGACCTATATCATGACCCATTATTATCAAGTTTTACAATAATGTGGGAAAGCTATAACCTGAAAATGATTTTTGGTTGTTTGTAGGCTCTTGAAAATGTTGAAAATCAATTGTATGATATTCATAAGGTAGTTAATTATATTTTGCATACAAATTAATATGCAAATTACCTCAAAATAAGGAATGGAATAAAATATGAGAATGATTTCATGGTTGGGAAAATGCAAATATCATCCCAACTTCAACTCTTTTTGTTATTATAAGGAGTTTCATGACCCAGATTTGTCATTCTTTTTCAAACTTTTCATTCTAAAAAGCATATATATATTCTCACCCAAGAGGTCGATTTATTTGTAAAATAAGTAAAATTTACTCTATTATTTATTTACTACAATGACTGGTATTTACCACAAAAAGGATTGGAATACCACCAAAAAGACTGGAATGACACAAAAAGGATTGAAACGACACAAAAAAAAGATTGGAACACCACTAAAAAGGACTGGAACACCTAAGATTGGAACATGACCAAAGGCAATGTGTAGCTTTGCTGAATACCTATATGTCAAATCTAAAGAAAACAAATCTGCTTTCCTTTATTTAATATAGGAAGAATTCAGCCCTTTGAATGCTTTTTAAATCTTAAAGAAATTAAGAAAATGTATCAAATCATCAGTTGCAAAATTCCTAATTTTCATATGTAAATACAGCTAAGCCACCATTAATTTTAGGGGATAGCAACTGAATTTGACGAAATAAAACTTGGCCACAAACTCAATCAACGTTTAGGTGGGAAAGGCTTCCAAAATCTTGGCAATGGCTTGAATTTAAAAAAATGACATAAAGAGATCAATGGACTATTTTGAACTTTCTACATCACATGTTTTGCATATAATTAAAAAAAACTTGAGACAGAACTCTAAGTTAAAAACTCACAAAGTATCTGTTGAGAATTTGAAGCACCTTATAAATAGTAACAAGTGCGTAACTGCCAAGAAGGGATGGGGCGGGGGAATTGGGGGCGCTGGGGGCTAGCCCCAGTCAAAAATGTGAGGGGCGGAAATATGCTCCCCCCACATTTTTCAAAAATAAAACATTCTTACTGGGCTGATTTGTACCCTCTGTAAATTATATAAACCTTTTCGCCGCTTGTTCTTCTGATTTATTCAATTATAATTTATACTACCTCGGTCCGATCCCTGGTCTAATTTTAGTTTCCCCAATTACAATCATTTGAATTGACCACACTTGGCAGTAAAATGAAGCATTTCATCATATACACCCACGTAGCGCCTCCATATGTGTAACATACAGCATGCAGTTAGTACATGCAGGTGACAGGTCACTGCACTGTGAGTGTGTATGTGCTGCCACGTACATCGTGTCTTATACTAACTTAATTGTCTATTCTTCTTTGCAAAAAAAAAAAAATTCCTACAATCGTGAAAATAAATGGGACAAAAATGAGACTTTTGAATGATGAGGGGGTTGAGGCTCGTGGTAAATAAATTTGCCCCTCAGGAAAAAAAATGTTCCTATGCCATTGAAAAGTAAATGTTAATTCTAAACTTTCCTCAATAAGAAAATTGTGGGACTCGGGGTCTTTTAAGATTTTGCATCAAAATGAAAATCAAGAAAAAGCTACTGTAATTTTCTTGAAATAAATTTTAAAAGCTAAAAATAATCTGAACCAGTGTTTCCCTAATTGAACAGTTCCAAGTATTCAGCCGTTTAAATTTTATGCAAATTCAGAGCCACACAAAAAAAAACACAAGCTATAATTTCTGCCCTGAATACTTTTCTTTGAAACGACTGGCCTCTTATCAAATACATGCAGTGCATAGGTAATTAAAAGAAACTACACTAATGTAATCGCTTTCTTAAGAAAGGGTCCTTGCTTGAGGAGACTTATCAGCAAGATAGCAGCAAGAGAGCATTAAAACACCGGAAAGAGATTATTACAAGACTTTCATGAATTTCTTCTTATCAGCGGCAGGGAAACATTTCTATGATAACGTTTTTTGAAACTTTTACGCCAAAAATCATTGATGCATAAATAGGAGTATGAAACTTGTTAAGATTACAGAAAATGGGGACGATGTGAATAGCGATTAAAGGAAGTTTATATGGATAAAATTATGACTGATAATTATCTCTGGCTATAAATTTTCAGTCCAATGCATCCAAACTCACCAGATTGTTATAATTCACTGATGAAAACTTTTTTTTAAAAGTCCAAATAATTCCTCAGCCCCCACATTACATGCATGACTTGGCTCTGCAGTAACTGAATCCACAATAATGGCTCTTCACAATAAGTTCCATTGTGTATATAGATGATTGGGGGTTTAATTACTGATGCATAAAATCACTGAACTATCTGTGGTGGGTTTCTTAATTGCTTCTTAACAAGAAAATCTGAAATTTCTATGTGTCACACCTGATAAAAGTTTGACGATACATCTGAAAGTACTCTCCAATAAAGTGAAAATAATGAGTGACAATAATCAATTTTCAGCAACATCAAAATTGCTGCATTTTGCAAACATTCAAATCAGAATAGCCTGCAACAATGCGGCCAGACACTTGTCTGTGATAATTCATTGACAGCAATAAAGACTTGAAGATGCCCAGGAGCTATACAAATGTCAAAGCTTTTATACCAACTACAGAAATGCTGAAAAAATAATATGCATTGTAACATAAACACAACCACTATGAAGAATAATATGCATTGTAACATAAACTAAACACAACCACTAAAAATAATAATATGCATTGTAACCTAAACACAATGACTACAAAGAGATGCACAAAAGCATGATTGGAAAAAATGGTTGAATGGCTGGCACATGGAAAGGGTATTAGTAACTGTATTAAGAGACCGGTCAATTCTTTCGGGAAATTTGATATACCATACAAACCGGGCAAATTTTGTCCATGCAAATTATTTAAGGGGGTAAAGTGAGTCAGGGAAAAGCAAAAGTATGGGGGAATTTCCCCTTGCCTTCATGCTTATTGCTCTATTTCATAAGGAAAAAACAGTTAAAACTCATTGTGTAACAGAGGTTGAAATAGTTGAAATTGTGCCACATGTAGAAAAACTGTATACATCATTTCTACACAAATGATAACAAACTTTAATTTTAACTATCTCCTTAATGAAATAAGATTTTGGAATGCTTTTTTCACCATTTCGTTTCTTTTGAAGTCCTCTTTACATAAGATGGGCATGCTTGACCCCTGAACTAATCCTTTAAATATTACTGATTTTTGTATACCTCTGAATTTGGCTGCCCTTTACTACATGGAGGCCTCAATAGCTATGTAAATAAAATTTACATTGCATTCTTTGTATGCTAAGCCTTACTCACTGACTTGGTAAATTAAATCAATGCTAGAGAATTCAGTACTGATGATGAGTTGTCTTTTAGCTATTTATGCTTTCTCTTCTTCACTATACTAGATACAACTTATCATACACCTATGCTTTCTCTTCTTCACTATACCAGATACAGCTTATCATACACATATGCTTTCTCTTCTTCACTATACCAGATACAACTTATCATACACCTATGCTTTCTCTTCTTCACTATACCAGATATATCATACTCAGACCAGATATAACTTATCATACACATATGCTTTCTCTTCTTCACTATACCAGATACAACTTATCATACACATATGCTTTCTCTTCTTCACTACCAGATACAACTGATACAGCTTATCATACACATCTTATTATCATACACATATGCTTTCTCTTCTACCAGATACAACTTAGATACAACTTATCATACACATATGCTTTCTCTTCTTCACTATACCAGATACAACTTATCATACACATATGCTTTCTCTTCTTCACTATACCAGATACAACTTATCATACACATATGCTTTCTCTTCTTCACTATACCAGATACAACTTATCATACACATATGCTTTCTCTTATTCACTATACCAGATACAACTTATCATACACATATGCTTTCTCTTCTTCACTAAACCAGACTAAACCAGATACAACTTATCATACACATATGCTTTCCTTTCTATTCTTCACTATACCAGATACAACTTATCATACACATATGCTTTCCTTTCTATTCTTCACTATACCAGATACAACTTATCATACACATATGCTTTCTCTTCTTCACTATACCAGATATAACTTATCATACACATATGCTTTCTCTTCTTTACTATACCAGATACAACTTATCATACACATATGCTTTCTCTTCTTCACTATACCAGATACAACTTATCATACACATATGCTTTCTCTTCTTCACTATACCAGATATAACCTATCATACACATATGCTTTCTCTTCTTTACTATACTACAACTTATCATACACAGACTATCCCAGATACAACTTATCATACTCATATGCTTTCTCTTCTTCACTATACCAGATACAACTTATCATACTCATATGCTTTCTCTTCTTCACTATACTAGATACAACTTATCATACTCATACGCTTTCTCTTCTTCACTTACTAGATACAACTTATCATACACATATGCTTTCTCTTCTTCACTATACCAGATATAACTTATCATACACATATGCTTTCTCTTCTTCACTATACCAGATACAACTTATCATACACATATGCTTTCTCTTCTTCACTATACCAGATACAACTTATCATACACATATGCTTTCTCTTCTTCACTATACCAGATACAACTTATCATACACATATGCTTTCTCTTCTTCACTATACCAGATACAACTTTTCATACACTTGTCACGTGGCATTTTTTGGAGAAATTCTAACTGACAGGCAAAATCTCTCCAACATTTCCAAGGTCTCATGGAAGGAGGGAACACAAATAATTGTTGTTGTCCTTACACAAATAATTGTTGTTGTCCTTACTGCATGAAACACTAAATTTGTATGTCTCTAATTTGTCAATTTTATTCATATGAAATCAGTTATGAATTATAACGGGGGCTTAAGATACATTTTCCCCTGACCCACCAACAAGTTGCAGACAATGATGCTCCTTGAGCTCGTTTTGTGCTTATTTTGTTTAAATCACTTCTATTTTGCCATGCATGGAGGCATCTCCCTCTCTGAAGCTTCTCCAGATTGATGTCGAAACCAGCCTATATTTTTTCCTGCCCCAGGCCTAAAAGGGCTTAATCCGCCCCTGTATGAGATGCCTGGAATCAAACTTGCTCTATCTATTATACTGTTATGTCAGATCTGCTTTTTAAAGCATAGTCTTTATCATTTTCATATTTCACAAACACCTGGCTACCTTTCTCTTCAAGAGCATTATCCAATGACAAAACTGTATACAGAAAACACATTTACTTTCAACCGCTTTCAACATGTAAAAAAACAAATAAAATCCAGGGAATTCTAAACAATGATGCATTTTAATGATCAATTTCCAAGAAAGTCTACATCAAACTGAGCCTACCCTGGGAAACTCACTCTTTTACAATAAAAAGACTTAAAATGCAATTCAGTTTTCATAATCAAAAAAGGAATGCAACCTGAGGGAAAGCGGAGGCTTTGGGTAGAATTTGTGTTTTTTTGTTGTCTTTCTCCCGATTTGTTAGTTACATATCAGTTTTCACGAGTCTTGGAAGAGAGAGATAACTGGATCTATGTAGTCTAATACATATCCCTACACGAGTTGAAAACACATCTCCACAAGAGTCGAAAACACATCCCTACACGAGTCAAAACATCCCTACACGAGGCAAAAACATCCCTACACGAGGCAAAAACACATCCCTACACAAGTTGAAAACACATCCCTATACGAGTCGAAAACACATCCTTACACGAGTCGAAAACACATCCTTACACAAGTTGAAAACACATCCCTACACGAGTCGAAAACACATCCTAACACAAGTCGAAAACACATTCCTACAAGAGTTGAAAACACATTTCTACACGAGGCGAAAACACATCCTAACACAAAAACAAGCCCTAAAAACACATCCCTACAAGAGTCGAAAACACATCCCTACACTAGTCGAAAACACATCCTTACACGAGTCAAAAACACATTCCTACAGGAGTTGAAAACACACCCCTACACGAGTAGAAAACACATCCCTACACAAGTCAAAAACATCCCTACATGAGGCGAAAACACATCTCTACAAGAGTCGAAAACACATCCCTACACGAGTCGAAAACACATCCCTACACGAGGCGAAAACACATCCCTACAAGAGGCGAAAATACATCCCTACAAGAGTCGAAAACACATCCCTACACTAGTCGAAAACACATCCTTACCAAGTCAAAAACACATTCCTACAGGAGTTGAAAACACACCCCTACACGAGTAGAAAACACATCCCTACACGAGTCAAAAACATCCCTACAAGAGTCGAAAACACATCCTACATGAGTCAAAACACATCCCTACAAAAGACATCCCTACAGGAGTGAAAAACACATCCCTACATGAGTTGAAAACATCCCTACACCAGGTTAAAACACATCCCTACAGGAGTCAAAAAACATCCCTACACGAGTCAAAAACACAGCCCTACACGAGTCAAAAACACATCCCTACACGAGTCAAAAACACATCCCTACGAGTCAAAAACACATCTCTACATGAGTCAAAAAGACATCCCTACAGGAGTGAAAAACACATCCCTACATGAGTTGAAAACACATCCCTACAAAAACACATCTCAGTCAAAAACACATCCCTACATGAGTCAAAAACACATCTCTACACGAGTCAAAAACACATCCCTACATGAGTCAAAAACACATCTCTACACGAGTCAAAAACACATCTCTACACGAGTCAAAATCACATCCCTACATGAGTCAAAAACAGCAACAGCTAATCCAGCAACAAATAAATAGTAACCACTTTGGAGATTTAGTTCATTTGAAACATTTAATAATTTATGCATATTCATGCCCATGCATTTAAGGTCAAGCTCATGACCTCTGAACAACATGACAAAGAGAAGATAATTAAGAACGAAGATTACTTATGATAAAAAATAAAGGAAAGGGATACTTACACTTACTGTTCTTTCTTGGAAACCTACTCCCCTATTACTCGCTTCTGGTCTATCAACTCTGTTGGCCCCTAGTTTTAACGGGTTTGTCAGCCACTTTCTATGAAAGAGAAAGAAGAGAGCATTGCAATAACATTTTTGTGTACAAAAACTGACCTAGTGGTAATTATCTACACTGTCTTAAATTATAAAGAAAGAAAGCGACAGGGTCATCATTTAAAACACATTAAAAATCGATAAGAATTACCTTTAAAATTCAAAACCTGAATACCAAAAAGTTATTTTTTTTGTTATTTCTTGCAAGGCCCACTCAATATATTTTGCATATCCACAAAGAATAATGCTTTCAGCTACAAGAAAATTACTTGAATATCTAAAGACCGAGCCATAATTCTCCTTCAAGAAGTGAAGTGAAGATATATACTTTTCCACCACAAAGTAGGCTGTTTTTGAAAACCATATTATCCTTTCAAATTATCCTCAAAAGTGGGGAGGGGGAAATCCTGTCCCCCATGGAAATTACGACCCTGTCTAGAGCTAAAGGAAGGTTTGATATGTACTACAGTAAAGACTGCAGTCAAATACAATCTTAAGTCATACCATATACCTCCCAGTGAAAGGTTGTCACCATGCAAGGTTATTTTTTTTTATCTTTCAACAACACAACTCTCAAAAAGCAATCCTCTGATGAGACGGCTGAGATAGACCTTCAAGAATGAGGACATCAAATTTTGGAGAAATGAAGAAATAAAATCAGCAATCTCCCCCTGGGTCAGATCTTGAAGTTCCTAAAGTTTTGCCTTACAGTCAGTCCATTCCTTACCTAAAAGTCTGCATACACCACTAACAATTGCACTTCCTAGCCTCACCTTGAGCAAGCCCCAGCATGGGCAGATGACACCGGTGGCAGACAGGAGAGGGGGAGCTGTACACGTTAATTGTCATTAAAATAGAATCAATACTGTATCTTAATTCTTATGTTTGTTTGTTTGATGAGGGCTTAACAGCACCACGACAACAAGGGTCAAATTGTGCCTGAGAGGTTAGATCATTCTAAAGGTAGGAAGGAAAGAAAACACGAGAGAATGAGAGAAACACACAAACTAAACGTCAGAAAGCTGAGATCAAGAGAGGGGGTAAATTGGTAAAAGAAGAAAAAAAGTAGAGAGAAGGGTGTGGGAGGGAGGACTAAATATGGTTGTAGATATTGGTTGTAGTTAATTCTTAAAAAAGAAACACAAATCATTTTTGTGCGCTTGGTGTGCATGTCATGTTTTTTTAATGATTATATCTACGAACAAAAATAGAGGCATTATTATTGGACTTTTGTACTTTTCCATAATATGCCATTCTCCACATTTAAAAGTTGAAAGAACACTCTCAATCAAGTCCATCAGAGGGGGCCTTTCAAAATCTGTGGCTCTCACAAATTAAAGGAAAGGTATCATTTCATAAATACATTCGAAAGTGAACGCCACCATGCTTGTAACGTCATTTCCGGATTTCAGTTTTTCCTTACTGATTGCAAGAAATCTGTGATGTTAGCGATAACACATGTAGCCCCCAATCTTCAGTCCAGCGGATGTGTGATCGATAACGTTGTATATTTCCCGCGATCAATTTGGAAAATTGAAAACTGGAAGTGACGTAACCAGCATGCTGGCGTTCACTTCTGAATGTATTTACGGTACGAGACCTTTCCTTTGAAACTCATTCCACTGCCACAGATCAAAGATTTAAGGATTGGATGGATAAATCTATCATTATTCCAACAGAACATAAAATCCTCCAAAATTTCACAAGATCAGTTCCTTGTCAGATAAACATCAGTATGCAATCAAACAGGAAGTATTCTGTACTAGCATACATGGCGCCTAACAATTGACATAATATAGGGTAAAGTGTAGTTAAGGATACAGTCTTTCCCAATGCTGTTTGTAGGACTTAATAAATCATCCTTTTAAAACCTGTCTTCATAAACAACCAGGAAGTATCTTTTATTCTTTGTAAAAACTTCATGTGCAGCAACCTCTCATGAAATATATATATGCCAAGTGGCAACAACATCAACTATATCCCCCTTAACCAGAACATGTCCTCTTCTTGGCAAAATTTCCCGTTGAAAATTAATAGACACCGGTTATAATGCTCAAACATCAACATCCCATTTGTGGTTTTACCATTTTCCAGACGATACTTGTGCCAACTTTCAAAACTACATTTTCAAGCTATGTTAAAATACTTTTCACCTCTATTTGAGGGATAAACTGTATGAAGGTTGGATGAACATGCACAGACTGGAAATATTTATAATTTTTAAAAAAACCTGTAAGAAAATAATGATTTCATTCACTGTAGTATTATTTTTGTTAAAGTCAAATTTCAGACATGAAAATGCAAATTTTATGCTAATGATGACTGGGTGACCTAGTTTTTCTTACATAAATATTTTGTATTGTCTGTCATAAGCATAAGTCATTGAAGGGGTGCAGGAAATTCTGACTGAAAGGTTTTGAGCCTTTACCAAACACCCCAAGCAAATCTTATATTCAAAGCTAGTACAGAGAATGGGCTTATAGAGGGAAGTATATACAGAAATAGGGTAGCAGGGGCAGATGATTTTAAATTACTTGAGCTTTGAGAGGTGCACTTACATTTTCATTTGCTTTGTTAATTTTCACAACAATATACTACAAGCTTCAAAATATCTTTGAGTTTTCCCAGATATTTTAGGACAAAAAAAAATCAAAAATCTTAAGCTTACCTCACCCATGCAGTAACTCAAAAAACATGTAAAAGCTAGCAGTCTATATGACCATAACACTTCTATTAGTTCTATCAATTAAACAATAAAGAAAGGAAAGGCCCTGACTTGTCAATGCCAATGAAAAAATGTCATTAAGCCCCTTTTGCAACCTGTACCCTCCCCCAACCCCTACACATTCCCAGAACTACATTAGATTGTAATACAGCTTCAAATTTAAGAAAATATGAATGTCAAGCAAAGCCAAGGAACATGAAAAATGTTCAACATAAAGCAAACTTATGCAAAACAATATTGCTTAATGTATATGGCAAACTAAACATTGAAAATAATACAAATCCCCTCACCACTCATAATGCATATTCCAGACGATCCCACATTCCAACCTGTCCCAAATATCATCCCATGCCTATACTCTGAAAAGCAGACATATACTGTATGTCATTCCACCACTTGCATGACCCACATACCATTACAACTGAAATCCAGATGACAGCCCACCACATGCCATTCCACCCTGTACCACATGTCGACCCACCCTGTCCAACATGCCAATGCATCCTAATCCATACCCCACCCCACCCTGCCCTACATGCAATTCCACCCTGTCCTACCCTCATCTTAATCCCTTCAACTACTTTATCACCATGTCATCTTCTACCCCACATTCTGCTTATTGTTTATATTTTCTAAACCCTTGATTTAAAATTCTTTAGAATAAAGAAAACTTTTGTTTGTTTCTTTATTCACAGCAATACAACAATTTTGATTTTCTATTCAAATCATGTCAATATCATAATAAAACTAGAAATGTAAAGTTAGTAAGTCTTTTTGATCTCAGGTCAAATACTATTTAGATCAAATATTTTTGATCTCGGGCCAAATAATTTACAGCAGTTTATTTTTATGCAAATAACCTAATTAATATGCACACTATACCTCACCAATAAGTGTGAACAATGCTCATCACATATACTGTATGATTATAAAAAATCACTACTCCCACTTTAATTCAAGAGATACCGCAAATACAAATATTTTCATTGCTATGCAAATAAGCTAATTATTATGCACACATAACCCACCAATCATGCTTAACTGAACAGTACCAATGCCTTCTACCACTGTACCAAGTTATTATCTCAGGTTAATTATTTTGTATGAAAGTCCCTGTGATGCAAATAATCTAATTAATATGCACATTACACCTCATCATAGACAATGCTCGTCACATATATAATCATTTGTGTAAACAAAATCCCACCCCGCTTTAAATCAAGATTTATTATAGATACAAATATTGTTGTATTGTTATGCAAATAAGCTAATTAGTATGCACTCACATTATCCCCATCATGTTTATTTGAACATAACCAATGCCCTCACCCCTGAGCCAAGTTACATGAATGTACACCATTGATAACTTAAGTTCTTAAATCATGTTATACATTTTATATGAAAGTCTATTGTTATGCAAATAACCTAATAAATATGCACACTTCACCTCACCATTAAGTGTAGACAATGCTCTTCACATATATGATCATTTGTGTCAACAAAATCCCACCCCGCTTTAATTTAAGATTTATTGTAGATACAAATATTTTTGTATTGTTATGCAAATAAGCTAATTAGTATGCCCTCACATTACCCCTAATCATGTTTATTTGAACAGTACCAATGTCCTCTACCCCTGTGCCAAATTACATGAATGTACACCATTGATAACTTAGGTTCTTCAATCATGTTAAACATTTTATATGAAAGTCTATTGTTATGCAAATAACTTAATTAATATGCACACTTCACCTCACCATGAAGTGTAGACAATGCTCTTCACATATATGATCATTTGTGCAAACAAAATCCCACATCCACTTTAATTTAAGAGATATTATAGATACAAATATTTTCATTGTTATACAAATAAGCTAATTAGTATGCACACACAACCCCTAATCAAGCTCACTTGAACAGTAACCCCGAATCCAAGTAACATGACTGTACACCGTTCATAACTTAAGTTATGGAAACTTGAACCAAACATTTTAACCAAAACTTTAACTTGAACAATATTTTCATTGTTATGAAAATAAGCTAATTAGTATGCACACACAACTTCTAAATCACGCTCATTTCATCAGTACCCATGTCCTCTACCCCTATGCCAAGTTACATGAATGTACACCATTCATAACTTCAGTTTTGAAAACTTTAACCAAAACTTTACCCAAAACTCTAACTGGACACCAACGCCGATGCCGGGGGTAGTAGAATAGCTCTACTATTCTTCGAATGCTACAAAGATTCATATAATGACTCCAGATCCAAAATGCTACATTGCTCATAGGATTACAGAACTTACGGAACATTAATTCGCATAGCATTCATTTTGAAAAAAATGTTATAAACTCCAAACGAGGCATTCAAAAGGTATTCCAGTTCCTAAATAGATCACTTCACAATAAAATAACGAGATTTAATCCTCTAAATCCAATAATCTGACTAGCAAAGTCCAACAGGTAACTGAAACCACCCTATTGCCTGGATTTCACTGACAATTACTCAGTTACTCAGTAAAACTGCACATATGTTGCTCCGCACTATCCCCACCACGAGAATTCTGCCAGCAAAAATTCTTTGATTCTTTTATTTTTAACTTTTTTAAGTCACCTAACTGTCAATGAGAGGTATGAGATGAAAAGATTTTTTCAACTGGAACAGATTCTCAATCAAAAAAGTAGCTTTCTGAGGAGAATAAGCCATCTTTTGAAGATCTAACTGCCTCTTGGTTTCTATAGACAAAGACTAGTCAAGTGTGTGGCTTGCATCTTACAAGTGGTCCTTAAAAAGAATGCCCAAGAATCCTGGGAATTTCTGAAAAGCACACAATAGGGATGGATTTCTTCTTTACGGTTTATTTTCTAAACAACGCAGTTATGTCAGGTGATCATGTAAACAGCAAAGGAATTTGATACACAGATAACAGATACAACCATAAAAGCTAAGCCTTTCTGAGAAACTTAGCACAAACGAGACTCAAGTCAAATTTGAAATTATATATATTTCAACAATTTTGATATCATATGTTAGGAAGATGAAATGCTTAGATAGCACCTCACAGACCAGACTAATCCTTGGGAGTATACTGCCTCAAAGCGGTGGGCTTTGATTGTTGTCAAGAACTTCACAATTCGTCCTCTTTAAGTTTATTCTGATGCCAGGGGTGGGGGAGGGGTGGGGGACAATTTTTTTAATACCTGCAGTACAAAAATAAGTGATTTTTGATACCTGCAGTATGAAAATATGCATTTTTTTTTGAGACTACCAGTATGATAGATTGGATTTTCGATACCTGCACTACGAAAATTCTGACAAAAGGCAACTGCTCGGTTGGCACATGTATATATATACCTCACATATGGAAGTGCTCTCCCCTCCCCCCCCCCCCCCCGCCTCCTCCAGGTTCTGATGTTAAATGAGATCTTTTAATATATTTGGCTAAATCAGCAAAACTAGAGATCTGTAAATAAAAAAGGAACAAAGAAATTACAAACTCTAGATATTTGTCACAAAACATCAAATGTCAAACTTTTCACTTACAGTACAAACAACATACCATCAAAACAGCGCAGGCAATCAAATGAATTCCAACAGATTTAAAAAAAACAAATTATTTCTTTCAGAAATCATGGAAGTTTCTAATTTTCTAACAATTTACTTTGATAAAATTGAAAAGTAGTGGGGAGTTAGACAATCAGAAGACCAGTTGAAAATACAGGCAAAAAGGAAATGAAAATGTTTTTTGGTCATTCTTATGTAAATCACATTGCTTTTTAATCCTTTGCCACAGTAGAAATACACTTACAGTTCAATCTGACTAAACTTTTAAACACCCTGCATATATCCATTTAATTGCACATATGCCTGTCCACATCAGATCTGCATGTGACATTATCAATTTCAAGAAGCAATTGAAAACACACCTTTTTACCCAATAATGTAAAGCGCTTAGTTTTGTTCTCAATATAAGTGCTATATAAGCATCTACATAATAATAATAATAATAATAATAATAATAATGAATAATAATAATGATGATGATATGATGATGATAATGATGATAATGATGATGATGATGATGATGATGATGATGATGATGATGATGATGATGATGATGATGAATAATGAATGATAATGATGATGATGAATGATGATAATAATAATAATAATAATAATAATAATAATAATAATAATAATAATAATAATAATAATAATAATAATAATAATAATAATAATAATAATAATAATAATAATAATAATAATAATAATAATATCATATACATATAAAGTGGCACAGCTAAAAACAATTCCAGGAGAGAGGAAGGGAAAAGGGAAGGAGAGGGGGAGGGGGTAAACCACATTTCTAAATCGTGATCTACATTTTGACTCCGGATCTAAAATTCTCTGATTTTTCCTAATCTAGAGATCCTAAATACATTTTTGTTTTTTTCTGAAACATGATCTAAAATTTACACTGCTGCAAATTTAAAAAAAAAAAAAGGAGAAGAAAAAAAAGAAAAAAAAAAGTCTGTTAACAATGTTTTGACCTATTTTTTTCTTCAAACTAAACAAAGCTGTTATCAAGATTCCTATTGTACTTTTCCTATATAATTTCCCCCTGCCAACCATCAGCTACAACCATACTACTAAAATAGAATTATTTTGATACACAACCCTGCCAACCACCAGCTACAACAATACTACTAAAATAGAATTATTTTGATACATCCCCCTGCCAACCATCAGCTACAACCATACTACTAAAATAGAATTATTTCGATACATCCCCCTGCCAACCATCAGCTATAACCATACTACTGAAATATAATTATTTTGATACATCCCAACCATACTACTAAGATAGAATTATTTCATCAGCTACAACCATACTACTAAAATAGAATTATTTCGATACATCCCCCTGCCAACCATCAGCTATAACCATACTACTAAAATAGAATTATTTTGATACAACCCCTGCCAACCATCAGCTATAACCATACTACTAAAATAGAATTATTTTGATACAAGTGATCTTACCTCAAGCTTCTTCTACCACACAGCATTGTATCTATTTTCATTCTAATCCCTCCTGTAACTATACAATTCTGAGACAGAAAACACACACCTCCCAGGATTTGCATCAACAAACAAAAAAAAAATCCAAGAGCAAAGTTTAAAGGGTAATACAGGTTATGTTAGCCTGACACTTTATACTACTTGACAGGCACACAGAGTATTGCCCAAAAAGACAGTCACATACTTTACATAGATAAGAACCTACTGTACACAAAGTATTAAACCTATCAAAATAGGGGGATTAAAAAAGTAAGGGAGGAACGCTGCTTTTCTTCTAGTAGGCTGTGCATGAACTTTACTGCATAAATAGGTGGCGATAACCCTGGGGGCCATGTCCTACCAATAATTTTGTTGGGGTGGGGAGGGGGTTAAAAGAAATCATTGCCACTGCATGAGGGCCACAACAAACATGAAAATATACATAAAGAGCAAGAATACTTTACATTTGAGAACAATATACCTAAGAAAAAATGATCAGTTCCCTTAAAAAGAGATACAGACAATGATAATTGTTATTGTATCTTTATAACAATTTACTTCTTCTGGGAGCCAATTTAACAACAAAAAAACATTCTGCTCACAATATTTGCTAAACACACAATTATAACTTTTGAATTTTTCATTACCAAACTTCCACTTAATTCTTTCCCCTTGTTGATTTTTCAGATAATAATGAAAAGAAAATAGATCAAATTTAATGAAATTTAAAAGAGTTTATAATCCAAAGTAATACATTTTAGAATGATCCGTTACCTGAAATCTGACCACATCATGAGAGATATCCCTCCTTGTTTAAGTAACAGACGACTTGCATCAACAGCTTAATCAAACGACAAATCTACAAATAGGTCCACTCTACAACTCTTCCCATACTCCTCACAAAATCCAATAGATTATGCAAATCTTACTTTATCCAGAAATTACCAATTACCAGGCAAATGGTGTGTCACAAATGTAAAAAGTGCAGATAAAAAGTAACATACACAAGAGACCTAACGTAAATGTTGTTCAAGAACTCTCGCCAAACTGAAACTAGCTGTGTTCTGTTGAATTAAGTTGGTGAGTAAGACAAGACAACAGCTAATAAAAAGGAATTTCGTTTCAATTGTCGGGAAGTATGAATTCAATGTGTTTTAAAGTGGCCAATATATCAAGGAAGGAAATGTAAGGTGTTTGCATCAATTGACAACCACAAAGATGCAAAATTGAAAACTCCCAAGCACAATAAAGTAGTGAAAACATGGTCGACTTGACAAAATAAACCACTTATAGAAATGTCTCAATCTAACCATGTATGTTGCAAATGTTAGTGATGTGGCTTCTCAGTGATTATCACGAGTGAGCAGGAAATACAGAAAGTAAGAGAAGACGCCATAACTTGCAGTTAAGAATCTTTTAATACTTCATCCTTCTCTAATGTGTTAATGAGTGAACAAAATAATTTAACATTGACATAAAGTATAAATGCCAGAGAAGCTTTATGGACATCTTAGTGAGATTCATTGCTTTAAACGATTCAAAACCATAAAATAATCCTGCAAAAATTGGACAGAAATTGGTTATTTATTTGCATAAAATTTAATTCCTGTATGTGTTTATTTCTAAACCCACATCAAGCTAGATAGATGTGTTATCCTTTGTAAAGATCAAGTAAACGAAAAACAATTAAGGTGTAACCAGAAGAATAATTACAGCTGAAATCAAGTAAGCCTCAATTATTATGCAAATCTAATTCACAACAAAAAACCTGTACTGATAATTTTAGTTTATACCTTGAAATTTTTTTTTACAAATAATTCCTTAATGAGTATCGTATCCTTGTCTTTAATTATCATCACCCTCTTAACTGCCACTAAGATTAATATAAAAATACAAACAAATTTAAACATCCCTCAAATTTGACTTCACATGGATCCGGAAATTGTCAGTTTTCTGCATCATAACCAAATGCTTCATTTAACCTTCTGATACGCTATTTTCACGTCATAACTCAATTATAGTCCCTTTCTCAAAACTACTCAAGTTTCTTTGCCTTCTTATCGACCTGTCATTTAAAAATAGTAAATTTCCCATTTCATTTTTATAAGGGGAATTATAAATGACGTCAGAAGGCAGGAATCAAGCGAGACAAAGTCAGATAGAAAGAGCCCAAGATAGAAGCTTGGAATAACCAAAGTGTTGAATATAACTCACTGCTATGATATCTTGATCTAAAATTCTCCACTCAGTCAAATTAAGTATATTTATCTCATCAAAGAACTTAGTATGGGAAATGACACAGGCACTCCTTGCCACACTATACTCATTACTGTGTGTAACTGAATGTACTTGAAATGCTGAGTGATTGCTGCTTTGAAGTATTACTTATGGTGATGTTCTTGTGATGTTAACTTTAACCAGGTGAGCTAGGGTTGCCAGGTTTCATTTAAAGGGATTATTTTGAAAGGACTGGAAGGGGGGGGGGAGGGGGTGGAGGTGGGGGGGTAGTTTTCAACAAATCGACATGACTGTTTATGGGCATATGGTTACAAATCATTCCCAGTTTGTTGGATGCAAGATTACAATTTTTTGAAGAAAACATTAGGGAATGTGGCAAACGTAACTTGCACCTCAACTAAAAGACTGCACAAAATAAAATGTTTTTCATTTTCCATTTTTCTAGTAAAATATGGCATACACAGCGAAATGAAGAATTTCTCAAAAAAAGGCCAACAGAACTTACGACATTCTTAACCATTCATTAGACATGCTTGATTAAACTTAGGAATGAAGTTTGAGTCTAAAAACAGGGGATTTCCCCTTTTCTTAAAAAGAGAAAACAAATTCATAACTTTTTTTTTAAAATCATCCTATCCAACACTAACAAAACATCATTCTTTTTTCTTAATGAAAACCGATATCTTAAAACTATAAGGTAAAGAGCCAAACGCACAACAAAGCTCTTTCTTACAACAGCTGTGTTATAGGGAATTCCCAAAAAAATTTGTTGCTGAATTATTTAAACCATAACTAAAGAATTTCTTGAAACTCAAAACCACTGATTTTGCAAAATCCTTTCCTCCCCCCTCCCTCCCCAAAAAACTCAACCAAACAAACCATCTACATATATGAATGGAGCAGGGCATTTCCATTTAACCATCCCCTATCAACCATCATTAAAATAATAACATTTTTCCAATGATTTGGAGGCACCACTTACAGTTCTGTGACACTGTCCCTGACATTAACACGTACTGCATGGCAATGACAAGTCTACACAAAGCTTTAAATGACAATGTCCTCCATATAAGCTGATCTCATGGTCAGGGAAACTCAGCTAGCAATTGGGGTGCTAAATCCTATTGATAGTTCCTTTTCCAAAATAGCAGGGATATTCACAAGTCATGTGTGCTGACTACAAACCTGCGGTCACGAAATCAGCTGTAGAAATTACCATCCACTAGTTTGCCAAATCCATTTTAGATCTGTGTTTAAAGTACATTCCTATTTCTACTATATCCATTGTGACTTGAAAAATTAAGTTCTCACCTAAAAGTGACTCCATATCTGTTTCTCTGTCTCTTTTCAAATTTTGTTATGCATGCATTAAAGTGCTGCATGCTACCCTGACCTTTGAAACGTTTTGAAAGCATTTATAGTTGTTTCAATCAAAATATTAATTTTGCTCTTCACATCAAATATGTTCTGTACACCCTAGATAGTTTTCTACTTACTCTATGAAATATGATCACACTTTATATACTTCCTATATAATTTTCTTCAAATGTTACTTAAGCTTTTTTTCACTTTGACAACAATTGTGCACCTTATTTTAAATAATTTTGTCTATATGAGTTTTTAAATATGACATGGGCTGATGGCATAGAGCACCAAATAAATAACTAAATGAAAGAAATTATTATTAAAATAATAACATATTTCCATAGACCTTCAAATATTATTTAAAAAATAAAGATCAATCAATCACATATAGTCTCATCACATTGCCTCTTGTATATCTGCGCAGTTAGGCTCATAACTAGGTTTTCCTGAAAGGGGAAGGGGGTGGGAAAGGGAAGGGGACGGGGAAGAATGGGGAACCGACACTAAGACAGAGCATCCATTAATCCCATTATTTTATTTTTCACTTGGTTATGCAAGGGGGAGGGGTAGACATTCCCAAACCATGCCAGCTATGGGCCTGTGGTCAGGGATCAAGGCAGAGGCAGAAACTGGGAGAGGGGGAAGACATTCCCAAACCATACTAGCTATGGGCCTGTGGTCAGGGATTGAGGCAGAGGTTACACTGAGGTGCTAAATCCCATGGACAATTCCTTTCCTGAACTCCTTATTCAAAATAAATCAATGCTGCTAAACCAACACACAAGTAAAATATTAGTGAATAGTCTGCCCAAGACTGATAAGACCAGACTTATCTAAACCGAGTGTGAGACAAATACAACATTTTTCTCTGAACCAATGTACACATTAGTAGGTGAAATTGTATCAAATGTGAACAGAGATTAGCCTACAAAAACTGTTGGAACAATTCAGACTCACAAATAATTAAATATCTAGTGTTAAAATTTGTTATTATTTCCTTCTTTGATTGTTTGGACTGTACCCCCCCCCCCCTCCCACCTCCCCCCTCCCCCCTCTCCTTCCTTCCTTTCTAATGTTGGATTGTTTGTGTGTTAACATATTTTAAAAGAAAACAAACAATGGTCAACATTGAGTAGGTACAGTTAAGATAGCAAGGTATGGTAGGGGACACTGGGGACATTAGGGATCTAATACTAATTTTGTGAATAGAAAATACTAATTAAAAATGAGAGAGTATGGATGAAACAACCACTAATCATAAAGAACCACTAATCATGAAGAACCACTAATTACAAAGAACCACTAATCACGAAGAACCACTAATCCCGAAGAACCACTAATACCGAAGAACCACTAATCATGAAGAACCACTAATCATAAAGAACCACTTATTACAAAGAACCGCTAATCACAAAGAACCACTAATCACGAAGAACCACTAATCACGAAGAACCACTAATTACAAAACCATTAATCACGAAGAACCACTAATCACGAAGAACCATTAATCACGAAGAACCACTAATCACGAAGAACCACTAATCACGAAGAACCACTAATCGCAAAGAACCACTAATCACCAAGAACCACTAATCACGAAGAACCACTAATTACGAAGAACCACTAATCACGAAGAACCACTAATCACGAAGAACCACTAATTACGAAGAACCACTAATCACGAAGAACCACTAATCACGAAGAACCACTAATTACAAAGAACCACTAATCACGAAGAACCACTAATTACAAAGAACCACTAATCATGAAGAACCGCTAATCACGAAGAACCGCTAATCACGAAGAACCACTAATTACGAAGAACCACTAATCAGGAAGAACCACTAATCAGGAAGAACCACTAATCACCAAGAACCACTAATCACCACGAACCACTAATCACCACTAATCACGAAGAACCACTAATCACGAAGAACCACTAATCACGAAGAACCACTAATCACGAAGAACCACTAATCAGGAAGAACCACTAATCACCAAGAACCACTAATCACCAAGAACCACTAATCACCACGAACCACTAATCACCAAGAAACACTAATCACGAAGAACCACTAATCACGAAGAACCACTAATCACGAAGAACCACTAATCACGAAGAACCACTAATCACGAAGAACCACTAATCACGAAGAACCACTAATCACGAAGAACCACTAATCATAAAGAACCACTAATCACCAAGAACCACTAATCACCAAGAACCACTAATCACCAAGAACCACTAATCACCAAGAACCACTAATCACGAAGAACCACTAATCACGAAGAACCACTAATCACGAAGAATCATTAATCATGAAGAACCACTAATCACGAAGACCCACTAATCACGAGAACCACTAATCACGAAGAACCACTAATCACGAAGAACCACTAATCACGAAGAACCACTTATCATGGAGAACCATGCATTAACCATGAAAAACCACTAATCATGAATCATAAAGAACCACTAATCATGGAGAACCACTTATCACGAAGAACCACTACTACCGAAGAACCACTAACCATGAAGAACCACTAATCACCAAGAGCCACTAATCACGAAGAACCACTAATCACGAAGAACCACTAATACCGAAGAACCACTAACCATGAAGAACCATTAATCACCAAGAGCCACAAATCACGAAGAACCACTAATCACTACTAACCACTAATCACGAAGAACCACTAATCACGAAGAACCGCTAATCACGAAGAACCACTAATCATGAGGAACCACTAATCATGGAGAACCACTAATCACGAAGTACCACTAATCATGAAGTACCACTAATCGCAAAGAACCACTAATCACGAAGAACCACTAATCACGAAGAACCACTAATCATGAAGAACCACTTATTGAGAACCATGCACTAACCATGAAAAACCACTAATCATGAATCATGAAGAATCACTAATCATAAAGAACCACTAATCATGGAGAACCACTAATCATGGAGAACCATTAATACCGAAGAACCACTAATCATAAAGAACCACTAATCACGAAGAACCACTAATCATAAAGAACCACTAATCACGAAGAACCACTAATCACGAAGAACCACTAATCATGAAGAACCACTAATCATGAAGAACCACTAATCACGAAGAACCACTAATCACGAAGAACCACTATTCACATACAACCACTAATCACAAAAAACCACTAATCATGAACAACCACTAATCACGAACAACCACTAATCATGAACAACCACTAACCACGAACCACAATAATTTAGGCCTATGCATTAATGTTGGATAGAAAATAAAAAAAGTATACTTATGAAAGCAGTACAAATTTTCACAAAGTGTTCCCACAAGTTTTGTTTAAGATAGTAGCCTCAAGCAAAGAGGTGTAAGGAGGACCGTAGGGGCCCTAAGATTATTGGAGGGACCACCAGGCTCTAGTATTTGCTTCAAATAGCATTATTTAGCTTATGCATATGATATACAAATGAATTTATAATAACACTTTGGATTTTTTTTTTTTTTTTTTTGGGGAGGAGGAGGAGGAGGAGGCATGACCCCTCTGGCCCCATAGGCTCCTACAGCCCTGGTAAGGAAGTGTACCTATTGTTAACAATCCACAGTGAATGCTATAACAGTGATTTGGTATATAGGAAGGGGGGCACAAATAGTCATTGAATTATTGAAATTAATTGGTATGAGGGAGGGGGAACCTCCAAACAACTATCCCTGTTGTTGAACTACCTTGATGAATAACACCTAATAGATAACCAGAACCAAAATGTTTCGTGGTTCCGATGATTCTTTTTTATAAGCTGATTGATTTGCAAAATTTGTATTTAATGTCATGTAATTGCTTATCATGAAATATATGTTCCAGGATATTTATTCATAAACCACACCCACTATGGAGATCAATAAATATATAAAAAATGACAACATTAACATTTGCACAATAATTAACACCATCATCATAGCACATATGATGCAAAAAAGGTTGCTCATTTATCCTATTTTCAAGAATTTGTCAGTAAGCCCCGCCTATTCTTTTATATTCATGAAATCACTACCACAACATTAGAACATATGTACAGACCATGACCCATCTGTGTATCTGATATAGCATAAATCTGATGTATCATTCATGTGGTACAGTGTGGTGTTTACATCATTAAGCACTTTCACATTAAGCCACACCCACCATGCATACATATTAATGACAACTTCTGATAACATAAGCATGTACACAATATCCAACAAAATTATCATGCTCATACACAGTGCAAAACGTACATACAGTTGCTAATTTATCACTTTTTCAAAATTTTCACTTTAAGCCCCGCCCACTTATTAATGGGCATGATATCACCACCAACAACAATAGACTACATCTACAAATCATGGCTATCTGTGTACCAAATATAATATGAATCCAGTGTATCGTTCTTGAGATATCGCATTAATACGAACTGGCAGTCACAAACATACACACATACACCCATATGTGCTTTACATACTGATCATGGACCTTGGCATCAAGCTATCCATTTGAGGACTCAATGATACAGACCAATAATAAAGTACTGGAGCTGAAACAATTGTTGTTTTATCATTGTTAATTTCTTGTTGGGTAAGGGGACTTGAAAAGTAAACAAAAATACAGTCATGATTTATAATATCTTTTTATGATAGATTCCTGATGCTATCGCATCGGAACCAAACATTTTCTATCTTATTCATAATGGTCACTAAAATGACAATTAATCTGTTTTATTATGCAATTTAGCAACATAAAAATAATTAGTACAATTTAGTAGACAAGGAAGCAAATCCCTGAATGGATTTGAGACTGTGTGTGTTTATCAAATCAGGATGGTTCAGGAAAAGACGCCTGATATGATAAGGATGGCAACACTTTGTACTATTAAAAAACAAGCATACCACTCAATGCTTCATAACATGTGAAGCTCTAAAGCAATCAAAGGAGTCGATCAGCAATGTAGATCATCGCATAATACTGCCAAGAGACTTGGGGTTTCAGAGGGGAAGAAAAACAAAGTTCAAAATTCTAGGTCATGCTAGGAAAACCCTTTTTTTTTTTAATTTGTCGAATCCACACAGTGTGGCTTGCATGTGTAAAATGACTCAGGATGGAATTATTCAACCTTCTTTTTTAGAAGAACATAATCATACACCCATATGTGCTTTACATACTGATCATGGACCTTGGCATCAAGCTATCCATTTGAGGACTCAATGATACAGACCAATAATGAAGTAATTGTTTTAGCTCCAGTGAGTACATTATTGTGAGTACATATCATGAGTACATTTCATAAATACATACATAATCATGAGTACATAATCATGAGTACATAATCATGGGTATATCAGGTGCGGATCCAGTGGGGTGCAAGTGCCACACACTTACATGTCTTTTTGCTCAAAGTTCCCATTCTAATAGAAGTTATGGTTGATATCTACATAAGTCTAAAGCTAGAGTGTAAGAAGAATAAGTGTACAAATATTAAACCTCATGCACAACAGAACAAAAGTTAGTCAGAACTATTGTCCCCCCCCCCCCCCCATTAGGAAATTCCTGGATCTGCGCCTGTATATAATCATGAGAAGCTGTGATGAAATAGACATTTGACTTTCAAACAAAACTCTAAACCAGGCTGACCATAGGCTGTCTTTTTTTTTTTTAAGAAGGGGAGGGGTGGGAGAGGGGTCAAAATACTGAGTATGGAGATAATGACCCAGATTGGGTCATCAAGGTCAATCTAAGCTCAAGAGATTCTACTGAAAAATACATTACATGAGTTGATAAAATACACCAGTAATAACCTACTCTTTCTGATAGCTAACCAGTGCAGCACCAGGAACCACAAAATGGGAGGGACATTGGGGGACCCATCAATATTATCTCCTCGGATTGGGACGAATTGGAAAATTGATCATATGGGATCTTGGAGAGAACTTGGAGAGGAGTCCCTTTGTCTTCCTTGTGACTTTGCTATTGGGGACCTATATCTACCCCTCCCCCTGCACATTTTTTCTTTAGATTTGGACACACCCCTCCTTGTGGCGTGGCTACTGCAGCCAACCACATATACAGTTCAGTCAAAATGTATGGATTACGTCAGGTTATAAAAAATAGTGAATAAAAAACAAGATGCACTTACTTAATACTGCCTTTTCGCTTAGGTCCCTGGAAATCATTGTTATTCAGTGTAAGAGAAGCTGCAGTTGAACTACTTTCTAAATTATCTGCAACACAAAGAAAGAAACATCAGGTTATAACTCAGAGACATTAAACTGAACTTAAAATTTATGATGGTGTATCCCTTACTATTCATAGATTAATCACAAGAAGTCCAATCTATATTCAGCTGAGACCACTTTTGTGAGTAGCTTACTGTTTTAGCTGTTACTGTAGTGCTGCAAAGATGTTCATATAATGAATTAATTTCATTTCTGCGGTACAAATGGCAGCTAGCATTTTGTAGCTTTGACTTGATGCGAGACGAGACCAGTTTGAGATAACCAAGGAACAGCAATGACATTTACTAGTATCATCAAATGATGGGAGACAGAACGGACAAACATGGTTCTCTAAACCAGCAACTCCATGCTCTATGTATCTTGTTTTTTTTCTTCTTCGAAGTAAAGACACAGGTAATATGTTGCTTCCATTTTGCATTGTAATGACTAAACAAACTGGTGTAATGCAAAATGTATCTCTAACATTTCAGACACTATTATAAGGCAATGGTAGGGTTGCACAGAGTCAAAAATTGTCTCACAAATGGCAATTCCATGCAGTAGTTTCTGTGGTGCTAGCAGTCGAGGTAGGGAAGAAGGCCATTGCTCCCAATTTTCATTCAGTCCAGTTTTGGGCCTTGCTTGATTGGAAAAACCAAATTTACTATGACTTAAGAATCCTCCACTACATGCCACCCACTTTCAATTTGATTACTTTCCAAAAAATATCAAAACAAATTATTTTAGCCTGTTTGGCCCCACAAAATATTTGACCGTATTGAATTTTGTGTGATATTCTAAACATTCTAAATTAATCACAACACTTTTATTAAGGATCTTAATATCAAAATCAGTTATCTAATCTAAATCAAAGTAATGATCAATCATACCATCCTATGTTTTCTGAACTAATGTCAGGCAGTACATAATTGTTATAGATTTTTTCTATGAATTCAAATATTCAAGCCTTTGCAGACACAGACACCGAATGCTGTCATTCTTACCCAATTATCACGGCATAACCAGGGACCCCAATAAGTATAGTACTGAATAAAATCCCAGATCAGGTCCTTTTTTTATAAATCAACAGAAGCTAAAACTACAGTTTGTACAGAATATGCTGTTGACTTTTGCTAGGTTAAATTTAATTATTAGCTCGAGTATAAAGGCTGTTACATACCAAACGCAACGGAGTGAGCAATATTCTAAACAAAATTAAATAAAATACAGGAAAAGAAACATTTTGACTTCTTGTTTTCAGAGAAGCATCGTCATCGCATGGCTATTCAGATGATAACTGAAAATTGATTGAAAGGGCCTTTCTATGCTCATTAAAGCAAAATTCGTGTCTCGACAGAAAATCGCGCCCACTAAAGCAAATTTCTCCACAGTTTAATCAAAACAGCATTTCTAACAAATTTTCCAGTATCATCAGAAAGCCTCAATTGTAAACTTTCATCGTGTGTAAGCAAAAAGTTAGAGTAATCAAAAAAATTGTTTCCTGTATGATTATCTAAAAAAGTTGCTTTCAGTGTGTAACGGCCTTAATGGTTAAATAATAACAAATCTGAAGTTGTTTTTTGGGAGGTTTTTTTTAGTTCATATAGTATGATTTATATCATTCAAAACTAACTGAAAATTTGCTGCGTACGAGTAATTTCTGCAAGATTTGCCTGTGGTAAACTTGCAGAATATTTTGGGATATGTGAGCCTGGCCATCCTGCTCTGCAAATTCTGCATGTTGATCCCCACCCCCTCCTTCCTTCCTATTTACAAATCAATCACTGCTCATAGATAATAACAAATACAAACCTGAAGAAAGCCCACAGTTTCTCAGAATATCTCTCCAAGAGAGATACCACATGGTACTAAAGTCACTTAAGAGACCATTCAAATGACACTATTTGTATGTTTTTGTGTGGAAAAGGTACAAAAAGCAATGCATGATATTCACTGACACTGCAACTGAGTCACCATTTACAATCATTAGTTGATTAATTTGAAGTTTTATGGTCCATTACCATGTGGTTACTAGAGCATTTGCTGGCCTCTTTATACAAGGCACGCAAAGCTGACCCGGGAATTAGGTTATAACCTGAAAATCACCTAATAGATCACACATCAATGTTCATGTTTTGTCATTGACATAACTTCTTTTAATCATGGGTTTAAACAGTAATCGTTTGACAGGGTCACCTGACGTACCCACAATATCCCCAATGGTCAAAAGGAACAAAAAATGTGATAAAAATTAGAAAAATTTGCGTATATATACTTTATTGATAACAAGACAAGATGTGAATCAACTTGAAACTGATCATTTTTCATATATTTTTTTTTTAACCCATTCTTTCACAAATGATCTTTAAAAGGCACAAACTATTGAGTCCTCAAATGCAAAATAGGTACGTGACCAACTGTATGAATGATTTATACAAAATATTCTGACAACCTTCCAAGTTGGTTGATCCAAGCAGTCTAGATGAATTTTCACAAATTGGAACAAAAAAACAAAACCTCATCAATATTCAGCCGTGGTGTACGTTGTTCTTAATGTACATAATGCAGAGCTGACATCTGTGTGATGCCTTGGTTACAAAGCTTTGTAGACAAAATACAGTGTGCTTATTATTGATTTAGTAAAAGCATGCCAAAGTGAAGTGTATGACGACTGCCAGAGCGGCTGTAAAAATCCCAAGTATGAACACAGTGGTGTACATTTTTTCAGGTGGGGGGGGGGGGGGCAAAGACATATTTTTTATTCCAAATCCTGGTCCTACTCAATTTTGGTCAAATTTATGATATACCATTTCCATTTATTTTTTTAGAATTATGTCAGCAAAATCTCTGAAAGGCAAAAACCAAACATCGATCATCAATTATATTTTCAAATTGTTAGAATTACTATAGCCTTAAAAAGATTTTAAATCATCAATTTTATTCTCTGAAATTCCTAATGTCTCCATGTGGCTATGCTATTGTTCAAAATGATGGGAGCCTGACACTCACGATATGTTACAGTATACAACTGTACGACACAAACAAATTATACGTGCATCTTAAGCTTGATCTTATTACTAAGATATGACAATAACAACGCAACATAAAGACTAAAAATTAACGGCCAATTTAACCATTTTTTAAACAGATAACTTGAGTGCCCCCATGGGGTATTTAGTCTAAGTATATTATGATCAAATAGTGGGGACAAAGGGTAACACTATTACCATCATATTTAAAACAACCAAGTAATTAGCTCATTAAAGAGCTTTGTTCCTATCATATCTTGCAGTATTCACTTTGCTAATATACATCCCCAAGAATTTATCTTGGCTACCATAAAATCTCGGAGGCCAGTATAACTCCCGTCTCTCTCTCTCTGACAGCACTTATTATAAACTGTCTGCGGTGACTTTATCGTTTTATCAGCTGACTGTTGTCACGTTGATGAGGAGTCGACACCAGAATCTTCTGACAAAATATGAAGAGGAAGTCCCAATAAATACAAACATCGTCAATCTGTCATTGCTCTCCGGCTCTGAATGTGACGTCGCTGTAATCCATCACATGGTGTTTTTAGTGTGTTACATAAACAAGTTAGTATGCCTTTCACTTCAATAATACACAAAAATATAGATAGCAAAGATGATTTCAAGAGCGATGAATAAGGGGATATCTCCTGAAGATGGGTTTTGTTGCAAATGTTGTTCAGCACAGGAATGCATTGATTACAGAAGGGTCCAGAATTATGAGAACAGGTATCATTGTTTTGTTCATAAAGTGACATAAAATGACAATCATACTAAATTGTATAAGGTGTATGGTGCGGAGGAGTCACTAAGGGAGATTTTCCTACAAATTTGGCCATACCCACATTTTCATTCCTCGGGGAGAGGTGGGGAGGCATGCCCCTCATAATTTTTGGGGTATCGAAGGAGGATTATCATTCAAATTTTCCGATATACCCCTCCACTTTAAATAAATTCAAGTGTTGAAATTAATATGTGTGAAAATATAAACAATACTGACATTGAAACAAAAAATGAGCAATACTGGGCATTTCCTTTTAATGTTGATAATCATTTCACTACATGTAATCATAAACAGATATAAACATATAATTTTCTCACTTCCAAGTTCAAAACCAGTTTATTTATTAAACGCAATAATAGAGAAAATTGAATTGCTGATTAATGAAATACGTAATCTAACTTTAATTGTAATTATAGTCTTTCTTCTTGTCATTTCAGATCCTTTAAAAGGATACTTATAAAACGAGCATTATCAAACTATTTAAAAAAAACCTTTAACTTTACAAACCAGGTATTGAACGTCAAAGACCATTTAACATTTTACTTCCCACTTACGAATTTTGCCCAGGGTGTAAAATTTAGGTCAAATATCGGGTATAGGTGTTTGACATTTGGCAGAAGTTAGATAAAAACTAACATTAGCAATGTACCGCAGGGTGTCATAGAATATGCCACATTGAGATTCATCAAGTGACTGACGTACCTTACATCGTACAGTCAATCATCCACACTAGAGAAGACATTTGAAAACTCCTCATTTTAATGCCGAAGATGAAAGGTTTAAGCCTTTTAGCCAGGAATTGAGAAACAATTTGGTTGAAATTTTTTTTTCTCCGGGGGATGGAAGTTGGGGGCACAACAGCATTCAATTGGCTCTTGAGAAATTAAGTGTTAATTCTCATGGGTGGGCCCAGAGGTGACAGAAAATATTCAGGGCAAGGGGGAAGAAAATCCATAGATTTTCAGAACAATTTATCTTATGTGTTACATGTTCACGTCAATAGACCATGAGATTTACTCCAGACAACATTACTGGCTTGTCGCCATATTGATCAAGTTATTTATTTCATAAAGAAGAAAAACATACTCATTTAAATTCACATCTTTGAAGTCCACAGCCTCTGTATGATATGAAACCTTAAGAGACTAGCTTACTCCAATACAATAATTGAATCCATATCAAAATGTGTTTCATTTTTAATTAAGGGCACAGAGAAACAAGACTCCCATTTGTTTATTTTTGCCTTGACCTAAAGCAAATAGATGAGGTCGTTAATCAGTGTAACGGTATCAATGTAACATCACAATTTACTAATGACCGTCCTGCTGGGGATTATTTTTGTCTCAGATGAACCGGAATCCTCGGAATGAAAAGCATGCATGAAGCGAAAGTTGGAGCTCCTGGTGATAAACTAACACTCAAGGAGGTTCGTAATGGGCAAAAAGTCTTGGCGATTTCTACCCTCTTATTGAAATATACCATTTGATTGTCTTTTAAAAGGGGTATCTTCTAAGAAACACTTACAATTTATGATATGTGTGTTTAAGACCGAAGATACCTTCAAAGCCATCTGAATAAATTATGCAAATACATTTTTAATGTTGATCAGAAAGATAAGATTTAACTGAAGATATGTGTGTCAGAATCAATATACACACCGGGGACACGCTAATTGCAGCAAAATGTTTCACTCTTGTTAATTAACAAAGGACATTGAATGCACAAATTGAAGAGTATAACATACATTTAACGACATAAGAAAATTCAAGAAAGGTATTTTCCTATAGCCTTTTGCTGATATATCTTTGTGATGACATACTTGTTTATCCTACCATGGGTTAAAAATATTTAGACAATATTGATCATACAATTATCTACATACTGACAAAGGAATTTGACAGTCATCAGAAAGTTAGTCGCAATAAATTTATAATTTTTTTTGTGAAAGTCAGTTCAAAATTGATAAAAAGCATGGTCCAAATTGGCTAAAACTATAAAACATTTTCCCACTAAAGCTAGGTATATAATGCATGCCACTTTCATACATCCCCACTCCCTCTCACTACCAAGTAGTGTTGATCACTTGCTGTCATTCTACAGAAGTATAATAAATGGAGTATGCTGAGGATGAACATAATCTACTTGAAATAAATTATATCTCCCTGCAAAATTTCTCCCAAACATCCTCCTAATCATGGGTGGCTCGCCATGGGGGTAATGGTTGCACCTACCCCTTAAAATGTGCTAATCATTTATTTTGTATTTAATTATATGTATAATGAAAACAATGTTTGTACTGCCCCCCCCTCCTCAATCATGTTTTACCCCTCCAACTAAAATCTCCACCAGCTGTCCGTGCTCCTAATGAAACCTAGCTTAATCCAACATACAAAGTAACATGTTTACTTACTAAGAAATAACTATTATTTGTCTATCTCATCAATTTTCAACTCTTTGCAGGAATTTTCTAGGCTATAAAGACTTACATTTGTAAGTTCATTTTCCCCCATTTTAACACGATGATCAGTGGTGTCAAAACCATGGGGCAAGGGGTGCCCTAGACTAAGTAGGGGAGGGGGCAAAGAGAGCAGGAAGTGCCCTTCTGAAAGTAAGGGCTGATGGGGGAAGAATGTGCCCTTTTGAAAGTTGAGCGCAGACCGCGGCAGGAGATGCTCTTTACCAGGAGATGTCATCTACCAGGGAACCTGACACCGAGGACCATGATGGGAGGGGGCATGGCTCCAATAATTTTCAAAGCCTGGGCCTTTACCTATTTGCCTAATGGGCAATTGCCAACATTGGTCATAGCTCCCCAATCTCAAACCCATTGGCATGATTTGATTACTGAAAGTTGATTGGGGGGTGGGGTGGGGGTCAAAAGTGGATGTGAGAAAAATCACGCTAAGATACAAAACCAGAACTAAAAGGTTTTGTGGTTCCAATGCTTTTTCATAAGCTGATTGATTTGCAAAATTTGTATTAACAGTCATGTCATTGCATATCATAAAATATTTCTTTCATGATTTATTCATAAGCCACATCCACCCATACAGATCAATACAAATTTTGATATTAGCATTTGCACAATAAATAACAAACCATCAAAGCAAGTATGATGCAAAAACAATTGCTCATTTATCCTATTTCAAGAATTTGTCAGCAAGCCCCACCTACTCATAAGCATTCATGACATCACTACCACAACATTAGAACATACATACAACCCATGACCCATCTGTGTACCACATATAGCATAAATTTGATATATAGTTTATGGTGTTTACATCATTTAACTCTTTCACATTAAGCCACGCCCACCATGGATATTAATGACACCTGTTGATAACATAAGAGTGTACACAATAACCAACAAAATTATCATGTCCAATATGACACAAAACGGACAGTTTCTCATTTATCACTTTTTCAAAATTATTAGGGGAGGGAGGAGGGATTCCCACGGAGAAGGGGGAGGAGGAGGAAAAGTTTCAAAAAATCCCCCCAAAAAACCAAATCTTAGACCAGATTTTCCCAAAAAGGTCAACATTGGCATTTTTGAGCCATAGTTTGGCATTTTTGGTGGTATTCCTTAATCCCTTTCCTCCTAAATTTGAAATCCTAGTGTGAACACTGCGCGCCCACTATGCATATTTATCAAATTTAATGATTTTACATCATGACCATGTACACACCATCTAACATCATAATTATATCAAACATGAAACAAAACAGACATGTGGTTGTTAAAAAATGAACATTTCAATATTTTCACTTTTAAAGCCCCACCTACTCATTAATATGCATGACATCCTCATCAGAAACAATAGGGCACAACTACAGACCATGGGCTATCTGTGTACCACATATGACATGAATCCATTTTACGTTCTTGAGATATACCGTGTTTACAAGCTCTTTTCAGCAAAATCATATTAAGCCTCTCCCACTACGCATATTATTGAGATTCAATGTTTTTACATCATAAACATGTATGTACACACCAGCTAACATCATTTATATACTAAACATGAAAAAAAAAACACATGCGATTGTTAAAAATAAACATTTCAAGATTTGTACTTTAAGCCCTGCCTACTCATTAATATGCATGACATCTTCATCAGAAACAATAGGGCACATATACAGACCATGGGCTATCTGTGTAACACATATGACATGAATCCAGTTTACCGTTTTTGAGATACCGTGTTTACAAGCTCTTTTCAGCAAAATCATATTAAGCCCCGCCCACTACGCATATTAATAAAAATTCAGCATTTTTACATCACGGATATGTACACAACAGCTAACAACATAGTTTGACCAAATATGAAACAAAACAGATATGTGGTTGTTAAAATATGAACATTTCAAGATTTTTACATCAAGCCTTGCCTACTTATTAATAAGCCTGACATCACCATCAAAAAACATGTAGGGCACATCTACATACCATGGGCTAGCTGTATACTACATATGACATGAATCTAGTGCACAGTTCTTGAGATATTGTGTTTATGAGCTGGCTGTCACATACATACATACATACACACCCATACATACATACATACATACATATATACATACATACATGCATACACACATACATAACCCAAACATGCATACATACACCCACACATGCATACATACATACATATATACATACCTTAAAACACATGCCATCATGACCCCATAGGTTTCTGATGTTATCGCATAGGAACCAAAAATCACCATAAAAAGGTATACATTTGAAAAAAGGGAGTGAGGGTGCCCCCATATCCTGCCTATCTCTCCCCCTTGCCCCCAAATCCTGCCTATCTCTGTAGGAACCAGGAAGCACGTGCCCCCACTTTTTTGAAAACTGACAAAAGTGGCCCTTTTTGAAAATGAAAATTGCCCCTAAATTACTTTAAAAAAATGTTGTCACTTGATTTTCTGTCCCCTTGCCCGAGTTCTTCTGACACCCCTGAAGATGATACTACAGAAGCTAGAAAACACTTCATGACTCTACATACCACCTATATAAATCGATACAAAAAAGTTTTTAAATAATCAAATGAACAATTTCTGACTCCTCTGTGGTCATAACTGACCAAAGTTAAAATGCTTTTAAAATTGCAATCTCCATCGTGAAATCTGAGCTACATAATTACAACACGCCTCAGTGAACTGACTGACCTTTTCGTTGGCAGAACTTCCTTCGTTCAAGTTGACTCTGAAAAGCAGCCTCTACATACTATCCAAGCTACACACAGGAATAAGAACACAATCACCTAAAACACGTTTTGTCAAGTTCAATGATGAATTAATTAAACTGTTTCTGACCAGTGCTCAAGTGCTAATTGTAGATATTGATGACTTATTTATAGTTAGAAAGAGGTCAGCAGTAGCGTTTTATGTGCATAATATTGTTTTCCTTCAGATGTGGTTTTTTCGTGAAGTTTTAACAAAAAGTAATTTGAATATGGCCTTCTTTCTCTTTCCTGTTTTTGATAGCAAACTTCCTCATTTAATGGTTATTGGTATTTCTCAATTGTACTGTGAATTGATTAGGCATCAATCATAATACAGGTGCTAATTAACACTTCAATAGGATGCTAATGTACACTTTAGACAAAACCAAAACAACAACAACAATAAATATTGTCGGTGGATTTGAAAGAAAAACATATTTTACATGGGAGTAATTTACTTTAATAAATATTCATGAGCAGCCAACTGCCGTTTTTGCCATGATTATGAAAACTTTGGTGAGTTTTCATCAAAAGACTCATTGAACAATTATGTATTGTTTTAGGTTTACAGATATCAAGAATGCCTAAACTCATAACTACACCAATCACCAACTAATCAATCCATCAAGCGCATATAACTAAACCAATCAATCGATTGGTTGATCAATTACCAATCCATCATCACTAATCACCAACTAATCAATCCATGAGGCACTTTTAACTAAACCAATCAATCGATTGGTTGATCAATTACCAATCCATCATCACTAATCACCAATTAATCAATCCATCAAGCACATATAACTAAACCAACCAATCGATTGGTTAATCAATTATCAATCCATCAACTAATTACCAACTAATCAATCCATCAAGCACATTATCAGGAGTTAACATATGGAGTATTCATAGGCATTGTTAAAAAAACATGATATTCAAATTTATCTTGGAATTCTCAGTAGCTAATAAATATTAAAAAAAACATGTCGTATAAAACAGAAATTATTTTATAATTCACGGCAGAACGGCTTTCTGCAGTCATAAAATACAATGAAAGCTAGTCTATGCTTGAAAAGTTATGAAAAGTGTTCTGCTGCATTGCTCTACGTAAATATCTTTACATTTTAAGTACATTGATCTTTAAAATTTTGCAAAAAGCTTGGGTAGTTTTCAAGATAAGGCTGATCAAGGTTTGACAATCATTTTGAGATTGGCAAGAGCGATTATACTCTAAAACATCTGATTTCAGTTCTCATGTTTGAGTCTCTGTCGGAGAAGATAACACTTCTTTTTGTGATCGATGTTTTTGAGGCAGATAAAGCATCAAAAGGAATGAATTGAAAATAATTCCTAAATATCAGGATAAAACATTTACAAATTCATCATTCATTAAGATACCATCTCAAAAGAGGTGAAGAAGGTATGATGAATTAATAACAAATAAATATGAATTAATGCAATATCTTGATTTGGTACTGTTGTACAAAAATGTTATGAAAACATTGTATTTAATACAAAACATCTTAATATATGTACCACAGAGCAATTTAAGTGGGGGAGTCCCCCCCCCCCCTTCCATATCGGCGGTCCCTGTAATATCTACTACATAGTATATATTTATAAGAGTGCATCCCATTCTGAGTAAGATGGTTTATATATTCAAAACAATAAGCTAGTTTCTGAGCTTTTGTTGGTCAAATTTCATAGTTTTGATATCGGAAAAATGGTTTTTATAACATCTTTTGTCATCAGTATGTTCACTGTGTGCATGGGTGGCATGGCATAAAGGTCTAGAAACATTGCTAAAGGTCCATAAATTTTGCTTAAAGGTCCATAAATGTTGCTAAAATGTCCAGAAATTTTGCTAAAAGGTCAAGATTTTGACACAATATTTTTTTTTTTTAGCTCTTCAGTAAAATTTAGCCACTCAAGAGTTTAAGACTGCCATTTTGACCTAATTATAGAAAACTGTTTACACATCAGCATTTTGTTGTGCAACAACCCCCAATCTCAAAGGCTGGCTATACACCACCTGTGTGTGCATGGTCAAGTTTGAATACTTTTAATCATAGCAGTGCTCATTAAACCTAATGGGACAAAGCCTTTCTGGCACTAATGAGACACATATTTTCTGGAATATTGATCTTAAAAAGCTGTAAAAAGATCAATTTCAAGATGATTTTAAAAAATGTGTTGCAATTTTCAAGCAAACAATGCCTCTGTGTTACAGAATCTTTATACAAATAATATTTGTAAAGTAGGTCTTTCACTTTTGATATCAAAAATATTATAAAAAAAAACTTATTACTTCAGGCTATCAAAAGATGGAGCTGAATTTGCATAAAGTAATGTTGCAAGAGACAGTCCCAATCTTTATGTAATTTCTTAACAAAAATTAACCTAAAATTTCAAAACTATGAACGTCTGTCTCAGTACTTTTATTGTAGCCAAATTGCAATATATTAGAACATAATCGGGTATGCCTTTTCATGACTTCATAGATCAAGTATACTAACTTAACTTGAAAAAGTAAACCTCTAAATTATTAGGTAGCTGAAAGGTAAACCCTTACACTACTAAGTAGTTGGACAAGTAAACCCATGGATTATTAAGTAGTTGAAAAAGAAAACCTATAAAGTATTGAGTAGTAGAAAAAGAAAACCTATGAATTATTGAGTAGTAGAAAAAGCAAACCTATGAATTATTGAGAAGTAGAAAAAGTAAACCTATCAATTATTTAGTAGAAAAAGCAAACCTATAAACTATTTAGTAGAAAAAAAAACCTATCAATTATTGAGTAGTAGAAAAGAAAACCTATTAATTAATTAATAGAAAAGAAAACCAATAAACTATTTCAGTAGAAAAAGAAAACCTATGAATTATTGAGTAGTAAAAATAGAAAACCTATTAATTATTGAGTAGTAGAAAATAAAACCTATGAATTATTGAGTAGTAGAAAAAGAAAACCTATGAATTATTGAGTAGTAGAAAAAGAAAACCTATAAATTATTGAGTAATAGAAAAGAAAACCTATAAATTATTGAGTAGTAGAAACAGCAAACCTATGAATTATTGAGATGTAGAAAAAGTAAATCTATGAATGATTGATTAGTAGAAAAAGAAAACCTATGAATTATTTAGTAGAAAAGAAAACCTATAATTTAGTAGAAAAAGAAAACCTATAAATTATCTAGTAGAAAAAGAAAACCTATGAATTATTTAGTAAAAAAGAAAATCTATGAATTATTGAGTAGTAGAAAAGAAAACATAAATTATTGAGTAGTAGAAAAGGAAAACCTATGAATTATTGAGTAGTAAAAAAAAAACCTATTAATTATTGAGTAGTAGAAAAAGAAAACCTATAAATCATTGAATAGTAGAAAAAAAAACCTATGAATTATTTAGTTGTAAATTTACCAATTTGTAAGGATTTTTAGGTGGCAAGGTTTGGTTTTGATGTTTTTGAAATCTTTCTTGTATCTATATCAAAGAACAAACTGAAATGATATTCATATTTCAATATTTTCATAAGAGATGTTTTAAATTTGTTCATATATACCATACCATTTTCTGCACATGTTTTTTTCTTGTTGCTCTGTATAAAAAATATGTGACTTGTAAACTGGTAAATGAGACCATTAAAATGTTGTAAAAAAAAATAAAAAATAAAAAAAGAATAAGTGATGTTAATATGCTTTTAGCAATATAACACAATATAACAAATGATATACAAAGGTAATCAACAAGATTTTGTACCCTTGATGACCATCAGATTTAACAAAGTACTTAAATATGGCCATATAAAAAGAACAAATCCACACCCACAAGATCATTCCTATCCAGAACGCACAAGTACCATTAAACATATGCAGCAAACAACAATTATGCAGCTCTTCATCAACCCAACGAGTAATCATATTACACACCACACAGCTGTGCTTGAGCCTCAAACAATTTCTCCCGTATAAACATATATTGCCATACATACAATGCTCATTTACTACTGTAGCCAAGCAAGCGTGTATTTCCCATATGCTTGCAGTGGACAAGCGTCTTGTGCATTTCAATATCTTCCGCGAACAGATACGAGAATATAGACTGAGCTTTTCTCAACAGTTTAATGCAGAAATGGTAATAATGCCATTCACAACAGACAGAGCA
>JAIGNY010000864.1:1532500-1622500 GCA_020152595.1 Chiridota heheva | reverse complement strand
AAAACAATGTTCTTTTAATGTCCTGTCTGTGAGACTTAGCTGAAGTGCGATGCATGTATATTACTTAGAATTAATTTTTGGAATTAGTAAGAACATTCTGCACTTTGAATAAGATTCAATCTATAAAGTGTATTTCTGTCTATGATTAAAACAAAAACAGAAGAATCAATTGATGTTGCGCTTTTTACCAAAATCTAGGTCTGTGAGTTAGAAAGCTTTCTGAGCTATAAACACTTTACCATTCATTTATGTGATGCTTACCATTCCTCGGAGAGTGAGATTAATGGGGCATGGAGATGATGAACTTGGCATAAAAGCATTAAACGAAAGCACTTTGGGGAGTTACGTGAAACAGCAAGATGATTACTAACCAATCAGAGGATGATAACCAGACATCAATGATGCTATAGCTCAACCCATAACAATGCAAGAAGAATTGATTGCTTTTATTGATTTTATTTTTGTCATGTCTGATATTTTAATGTTTAAAAAAAAAAAAAGTTTTATTTGAAGACTATTCCATTTTGGGGCAATTATTCATCATGTTAAAAATCCAAGAGTTTCAACTTTCATGTATGAGTTGTATTCAGTTTGTTTGTTTGTTTGGGTTTAATGGCACCTTAACAGTCAGGTCATATGTGCCAAACGAGGTTAGTTGTAAATGACTGCCAGATTGGTTCTCAGTGATGACTTAGTTTTGTGGTGGTTGCAATGAAGTTCACTTCATAGTAATGTCTGAAAAATTATGCTTCTAACAAAAGCTGTGTGAAATTCAATGCATGGTGCCATTATGTCTCGCTCGCTTACTGGCGTGGTGAGGTAAAAGATCAATTCCACCACAACGTATGGTTAGAAAATACATTTTGTAAACATAACAAAATTTCTAACATTTACACATTAATCTTCATAAATGTTAAGTTAATTTCATTTGGCCGGTACTGAAAAAAGATTACTGACCAAACATGTTTCATAACAGCCAAATTTGTCATATTTAGCCAGTAATCGGCCAAACTAGTAGCTAAGGTTGTGACGGTAAGCATTTAAAAAATAAAAGTACAGCTGTTACCATTTTGGTCCGTTACCATTTTGGTCAGTTACCATTTCGGACATAATTATCCAGTGACGTAATATTCTATACTCTTTATGTACGTAATCACTCACATCATGCATGTATCGGTCATTCCCTCATGCAAACTTGCAAAGCCTACTGCCGTTTTGGGAATGGATTGCGTTTCCATGTTGGGGTAAATACTATAAACGAGTGGAAACGATAGTGGTAAATTTTTATCCTAACTGATAAATGCAAGACAAACGTTCATGGAAAATAAACGTTACTAATGGAAAGGCAACGCACACCACCGGGGTTCAATCATTTTCATTACACGTGATGAAATGTCTTCAAGAGAATGAAAACAACCACAAAAATCACAATACTGCACACTAACAAACATAGTTTTTCATTAAAGAAAATATGTAAGGAACATACCATAAGCAATCCTGCAAAATAATTTAAAAAAACTTTATTTTCAATAATCCTGATAATAATCCAAGCACTGTCAACAAAGTTAAGCAGGTAAAGTAGGCCAAAACCACAATAAAATATACTGCACATGTTCACACCAGGGATTTGTTATTTAATATCTCTGTTCACACACACAGCATGTCTGCAATATCTCACGCTTGAGATATCCTGAGGTGTCAAAGATGTGCGCAGTTTGGATTTAATGTGGGATTCCCCTGAAATATTGCATGGCCCACTCAATGATTCTTCCACATGGAATGTTAAAATAGTTAGTACGGTATCCCCATGACCTTATTAGGAGTTATAGCGTGGCTGTGAGTGAAAGATTTGCACGTGGGCCAGTCAGTGGTTGGGAGATATGTACTGTGATTCCATAATGAATGGATATGGGCGGAAATTTCTTGTGTGTGTATTTGACGGGTTATGTTAATGAGCGCTAGCCTAGGCCTTCCTTATGAGCACAAGCTAGCTGCGTTCCATCAGATCCCAGGTACCGTGGAATTGTTTAGTGTTATGCATATGGACCCTGGGTGATATGTGAAGGCAATAACTTAGTGGGTAAAGATTGACACAAGAAGAAGAAGGTTGGTTAGATGGTTTCATGAATTTATGCAAACTTAAAAACTTAGAACATGTATGGAAATGGTTTGTTGTGTGTAGGAGAAATATCTTACAAAGGAAACATGATTCCCAACTCGTAAAGGAACAAATTGCACAATTAACTTACAAATATAACTAATGGATGGCAAAAAATTAATAATGAAAAAGTTTACCATCATGATGCCAAACTTAGAATGCTATCAGAACTGAACAAAATGTTGGAAGTGCCTATTACTGCTTAAATGTTACAGTTGATATAAATGTGTATATAAAGTCAGATTGAAAAGTATAGACAATGAAAATTTCGTGGGTGGTAAAATGTGAAGGCTGGCTTTACAGAACACATAATTGGTTGTAATTCGAGTATTATGGCAATTAGGATTATCCAATTAAGAAAATTATTCTTGCTTGTTGTTAGTAAGCACATCAACTACAACGATACAATAAACTAACTAACAACCAGCATCACAAAAAAATATATAATGCATCAATCAGTACATTGCTTGAAGAAATGAGAATTTAAGTATTACCACGCTATGGTGTGGTCCCCAATCATGGGCAGGATTTTCCTAACTAAAGTGGGGGAGGGGCAAAATCACAAAATCAAGCTAAGATGCAAAAAATCACCGCACAAAAGATACAAATTTGGAGAGGGAAAAAATGAGGGGCAGGTGCCCCCTTTGCCCCCTCAAATCCAGCCTATGTCGCCAATATAGATTACCATTTTTATAATCATATTCATACAAATGATAAGAAGTGGTTCGTGATTAAGCTTTTGAGTGGAATGTGGACATTTCCATAGTGCAATAGAGGCCTTAAATCAATTCTGACAAAACTAAGGGAGTAAATGGAATGGGAGTAAAACTGTCAAATAGACTGGTTGAGAGAGATAGAAAAGGGTTAAGGGTTGTATGCTCTCGAATCATTAGTTAGCTTGATATCAGTTGCTGGACATGCATGCACTAAATACAATCAAATATTTAATCTGTAATATTTTAACTAGAGTTGTCTGAATGACAGTATGATCAACTATTCTCGAAGCTGCAGAGGAAGTAAGCAGTTACTTATCCCATAACTTGAGAGAAATTTTGATAACAAGTTAAAGCTTTAGGGAAGTCCCACTTACATTATCTAATTCTTTGTTTTCATTTTTGGTTCCGATGCTATCACCATCAGGAACCTATGCAGTGGTGTTGGTGTGTGTATGTGGATATTGGTATGTGTGTGTGTATGCGGGTGTGAAGCTCTGCTTGTAAACACAATATTTCATTTATTCACTTTTGAATAATGCTTATTTATCAACTGATCACATACATCTAATAGGCACTGCAATTACTGTAGCAAAGTATGAAATGTCAATAGTTTGATGAATTCCACCTGAAAGTCATCTATCACCCTCCTTCGCCATCCATTTGTTCCTCCCTGATAACATCCTTCCCTCCCTCCCTGATGCCAGCCATCCAACCCTCCCTCCATGATGCCATCCATCCCTCACCAATGCCATCCATCCCTCCCTCCCCTGATGCCATCCACCACTTTCTCCTTCCCCAATGCATCCACCCACCCCTCGCCGATGCCATCCACCCTCCCTCCCTGATGCTATCCATCCCTACCCCCAATGCCATACATCCCTACCTCCCAGACGCCAGACATCCCTACCTCCCAGACACCATCCATCCCTCCTTCCCCAATGACATTTATCCATCCCTCCTGATGTCATCATCCATTCCTGATCCAATCCATCCTTCCCTCCCTGATGCCACCCATCCCTCCTCCCTGATGCCATCCCTCCCTCCCTCCCCCTGATGCCATCCCTCCCTCCCTGATGCCATCCCTCCCTCCCTCTCTTCCTGATATCATCCATCCCTCCCTCCCTGATGCCATCCCTCCCTCCCTCTCTTCCTGATATCATCCATCCCTCCCTCCCTGATGCCATCCATCCCTCCCTCCCTCCCTGATGCCATCCCTAGCTCCCTCCCTCCCTCCCTCCCTAATGCCACCAGTCCCTCCACAATGACATCCATCCCTTCACAATGCCATCCATTCATCCCTCCCTGATGTCATCCATCCCTCCCTCCCCAATGCCATCCATCCTTCCCTGATGCCATTCATCTTTCCCCAAAGCCATCCATCCTTCCTGCCCTGATGCTATTCTTCCCATCTCATTGTTGAATGAATGCAAACAATTCCTCATTAAGTAACTGGCCACCTGTAGTACATTGGTAGAATTTATTTGTGTACTTGGTATTATAAAAAAAGTAATCAATGGTCTATGTCCCTTTTCAAATGTAAATTGCATACTATTTTTGTTGTGTGCTTATACATAAATTAAAGTCAGTTCGTATAACAACTTATGCAAATTAGCAGTCAAATTAAATAATTAAGGTCGAGTCTAATTATTTCCACTAAAAAATCTTTAAAACAATATTTCAGATATTTTGAAACTTTTCAGTTCTTTTCAAGCCTAATCATTTGTTATTTTGGTTACCATCTATGACACTGCATATTATAATTTAGACATTATGCACATTTTATATATCTATTCCACTTTTAAATAATGTACATTTTCAAATGACCTCATTTTCATAGACCTCAAGGCTTGCTCCCCAAAAACTTTAATTTTCAAATGACTTCATTTTCATAGACCTTGCTCCCCAAAAACTTTAACCAATGCCGAGGTGGACGCCAACGCCAAGGTGAGTAGAATAGCTCCTACTATTCTTTGAAAAGTCGAGCTATAAATTGGTAGCAAATGGAGTCAATGTATGTTTCTGTAAACAATGCTTTAACTTTACCCAACAAATACCTTTATTAGAGAGAGAATAAAATTAATTGACTGATATTGTTTTGTGCATTGCTAAAGTTTCCAATGAAATAAAATAAATACAAAATAACTGATAGAATTTCATAAATCACTGGATATATGTAATCAGATGCTATGTATATGAATGCTCGAAGGTGTTGCAAAATACCCTGAAGTGTCCCATATACAACTAACCATGAATACATCAATGGCATGCTTCAACCAAAGACATATCTTGTTTTAATTTGATTCAAATCTATTTTGTTAGCCTCAATAAATCTTCACAGAAGTAATGACAATAATTTAGTGTATTATTACAAAGCTAAGTCTTTGATAGAAAGATCGCTACTAAAGAAAGAAAAAATCGTGAAATAAATCTCTTCAAAATAGGGGTATAAAACCAAATACGAAGATAAAACAGTGATTTTGATACCAAACAAGGTCAAACTTGGAGCCTCTTGCATATTTATCTCTCTGACTTCACATGCCACCAATCATATTACAAGATAAACAAACACACTTAAGCCGAAACAGATCTTGAACATCTAGAAATATGCTAAGGTAAGCCACCTCTTTGCACCTTCATCTTTCTGACATAATGTGACCAAAACACAGAGAGCAACACATAAATTATATGACAATGTTTTACATCTTCTTCAATGTGATACAGTATGCTGTAAACCTTGTCATTTAATTGCACAACACAGTACGCACGCGAGTACGACCATTACTCCTCAATGTACGGAGATTTAATATGCAGCCATTTACACAGTTATAACCAGCGGCAAGATAAAGCGCGTACAATGCTAAAACCAAGGGATGTTTATTACAGTTCGAGGAGTATTCATGCATACAAGCTTGGATGACAAGATATGTCAGAGGATTGAGCGAGTCAAAAGTGGCAAAAATCAGAGATACAACTCACAGCGGAAAACTGCTTAAGAGCAGTGATAGAAAAACTCAGCGCATAATTTTTACAGAGTGGAAAATTTTGATGGAAAAACCTATCTGTGTCAAGAGGTCAAAATTTTCGCGCAAAAACGGTCCTGAGTCGATTGCATTAAAACATAGAAGTGTTTATGCAGGCAATTATTATTCGTCTTTAGAAATAAATCAGGGTGTTAAGGGGATGTAACAACCAAGTGGTTGATTTTATAGCAAAATGAGAGTGAATTATATAAGATGTTACCTTATTGTAAGAGAGAGCCTGAAACAATTTCTTTTGTAATTCAGTGATGATGCAGTCGTGTGACAGTATGATTAAATATCTTAAGAATGTTAATGCCTTGTTGATGACTTATTGTAAAAAAAATTACATATCAGAGGCGTCACCTCTGATATGAAATTTTGAGTGGGAGGGTGATCATGTGATACCCTGAGGCCTCCAGTCACATGACTTTTTTTAATCATTCACAATCCTTTACTCATGAACATTTAGCTAGTTTTCTTTTGTTGTAAATATTTGCATTATCCGTTACAAGGTCTAAAGGTTTTTGTAACACTATCTTTTATATAGCAAGGCAAATTGATTTGGGATCTATGTAACATTAATTTCCAAGACATGCATTCAGGTGAATAATATTTCCTCTTGATAGCTTTCTTGTTCCTGCACACCTACGTTCATTTTCTGAGATGTGATTAGAAGGAGATAGCTAGGAATGACACCATTATTTTGCACTGCAAACATATGCTGTGAATGCGAATCCACCAGAAGATTATTCTTAGACTACTTTTTGCTTGAGGTGGTTTATTAAGTTTTACATTTCACATTTAAAAAAATAGAAATTATTCCCAGCTTTTATTTTAAAATATGAAAAAATTTGCATGAACAGAGTTCATGGACAGCTTTTCCTTGCATCCCTTTACATGGCCGAATTAAGCAAGTGCGGGGTCTGTATCATTTTAAATGTGGGGGCCACTGATCTAAAAAATGATTGTAGTTTTCATAGACATAATGCTCCTGCTAGAAATTGATGGTAGCTACCTGCCTCGGCTAGTATGAGCTAGATATGTACTTTATAGTGTAAGCACTACATTAAGCAACACAATTTAACCTTGTTCCCCCCCAAAATGTCGGCCAGTAGCACATGTTACTTTTGGTACTATGTTAATGGCCGCTCTGTAATGGATGGCAAGACTCTTATTGCCTTGTCCGTTAGAGGAGCCAAACTGTCCATTATTCCACAGAAAAGGGGTGGACAAATTTTACTTTTCATAAAGATAAAAGACAACTATTAAAGAAATACAAATGGGTGTATAAACCCATGAAGATATTTCGTTTTAGGATTTAGGACTTAATGCATTTTCAAAAAATTCACTAGTGTGTTGAAAAGTAACCCCGGGTGTACAGTGTAATATGTCATACTTGCAGATCCAAGACAATTTTTATGTTTTTCTTTGAAAATTAATATGCTTTTTCTAAATGATTGAAAACATTATTTTGTTTGATTATTGAAATGAAGTATATGTTCTATACAAGAACCTAATTGCTTTACCCATCTGCTTATGTACCACCTTATGCTCTAACTAAAAAACAAGTACATTTTTATATGATTGAAAATCCATGCAAACATACTCCTTTAATATTCAGGCCTGAAATTGATGTAATCCCGTAAAATGGTCTGTTCAAAATCTGTTTGATGTAATTCTTGAAGCAATAGCTTATATTTGCCTTGCATCTCAATATTTCTTCACAAATTAAAGATTTGTTTAATCCATCACTGCTTTATAATGTTGTTTGATAACAGAGTAAACTGCATACAAAAAGATTTTTTTACAAACATACTCAATTATCAAAAAAAACAGCTCACCTTGCTATTATTGGAAACAAATATTATAGAACAGATAATATTTCTGAGAAAATGACAGCCAGGTGTAACTTTGAAGCATGTTAATTACTTCTTATACATGACTTTGCTCATAATAATGTCACAGATTTATGAAAAATAGATAACCTTTCCAGACCTTCCGATTAGCGCAACCATTCACAGCTGAGACTGCTAACACATTTTCAATGTGTCACAGAATTCATGTTATGAAAATAAACTAAACAACCCCCCAAAATTAGTACAAGCAACATAGGTAAATCATCTTGAATGATTTGAAACGCTGAAGCAGCCGAGCGAAGATTGGTAAAAGGGTGTATGAGTTCATTCGTGGGGCAGTCTCTCTCAGGGGATGGTAAAACAAGCATCAGATTGAAATAAAAGTTCACCACCTTTACACATGACATATGCACTATGCTGGTTGACATTTAACGGATTAATCTATGACATCTTCATAAACTTACACTCAAATAATTAGTTGAGAAGCTGAACAGCTAAAAATAGGTAAGATTTCAATCACAGTACTCAACTTGTTTTCTAAAGCAGTCACTGGAAAATAATTGCCCTAGAATCGATCTCATTTCAACGAGAACTAAATGTCAAATTGAAAAAGAGCATCTCCTCTAAACATGCTTTTGCAACAGCCATTTCTGCCCCTTTCTGTTAATGTTTTCACTTTTTGTATTACTTTGTCAATATTTTGTTATCTTTTATTAGATACAGAAGGACCTAAAAAACTGGATATAAAGGGACTTACGTCTCCACCCCTATCCCCTACTCATATAGGCCATTTAGTACAAACTCTGATTACACATATGACTTGGATGTTTTCTGGATGCTTTCGGAACGGAACATTAAACCTTGTTATGCTATGCTATTTACAAACCAATGATTATAAAGATAGAGAACATTGTCTACTTTTTACCCCTTTTGGCCTCCCTTTTTTCAACATTATCCTTATGCAAGGATTTTTTGATATCAAATGGGGACAACCTTTTGCCTCAAAAATTCTTAAAGTAATTAATTTTCAAGATTCATTTCCATGATTCATTTCCATGATTCATTTCCATGATTCATTTCCATGATTCATTTCCATGATTCATTTCCATGATTCATTTCCATGATTCATTTCCATGATTCATTTCCATGATTCATTTCCATAAAGGGACCAGCAATTAAATCAATTCCAATAAGATAGTCCACACACAATATTGATTTTTTTGTTGTTGTTGTCTTTTTATGAAATAATATGATTTAAAAAAAAATAATTTTAATTTTCCAGATCCCGATTTCCTTTTGCAGTTCTGTCCAGTATCCAACCCACATTAATAGGCTCTCTCATCATTATCAATGACAGTTAACTTGCAGCGGTATAAGCCACTTAATGTTATTATAAACACAAAGTTTATTAACATAAACTCAAACCACATCCTAACGTATACTTGTATACTCCTGTTGCCAATCCCAAAGAAAGTAAAAACACTTTTTCTAAGGACAGTACTTCATAAATCAGAATACAAATCTTTGTGTAATGCACGAAAATATGCAGACAATTACCCTGCCTCCAAAGAAAATTAATACCTCTACTTTGTTTACCTGGCATTTCATCAATCTTAACATCTGACATCTGCATTGATTTTTCCACTTAAAATGAAAGATGGGCATGCACACCTCCACCCATAACATTAACATGGGTATAGCAAACAGATCATGCCACTCTTCTGCTGATCAATACGAACATGATAAATGTTCACGGGCAGAACATGTCATGTTCAGACATATAATTCTAGCTTTTGGTGGAAATCATTCTGATGAAATTTAAACGCCTCGTAAATTTTCCCCGGGTAATTAGGAAATAAATCATCTTCTGGATTTACTGCGATGTAGTACAGGGCCTATTTTACGGTTAATATTCCATGTATTGCTCTGACGTAGAGATCAAAGTATTGCTCTGACGTAGAGATCAAAGTATTGCTCTGACGTAGAGATCAAAGTATTGCTCTGACGTAGAGATCAAAGTATTGCTCTGACGTAGAGATCAAAGTATTGCTCTGACGTAGAGATCAAAGTATTGCTCTGACGTAGAGATCAAAGTATTGCTCTGACGTAGAGATCAAAGTATTGCTCTCACGTAGAGATCAAAGTATTGCTCTCACGTAAAGATCAAAGTATTGCTCTGATGTAGAGATCAAAGTATAGCTCTGACGTAGAAATCAAAGTATTGCTCTGACGTAGAGATCAAAGTATTGCTCTGACGTAGAGATCAAAGTATTGCTCTGACATAGAGATCAAAGTATTGCTCTGACGTAGAAATCAAAGTATTGCTCTGACGTAGAGATCAAAGTATTGCTCTGACGTAGAGATCAAAGTATTGCTCTGACGTAGAGATCAAAATATTGCTCTGACGTAGAGATCAAAGTATTGCTCTGACGTAGAGATCAAAGTATTGCTCTGATGTAGAGATCAAAGTATTGCTCTGACGTAGAGATCAAAGTATTGCTCTGACGTAGAGATCAAAGTATTGTTCTGACGTAGAGCTCAAAGAAACAGTCAGTAGCATTTTGAGAGTACCACGGAGCTTTGTTCTTCAGTGGAATATTAAAAAAAAAATTGGTTTCTAGCAATAAATGCAACTTTCAAAGAATTGAGAATGTACATGTATATAATGTAGAAAGACAGCTGTTGGTACATCCATGACAACTTTAAAATAGCTTATCCGATAGATCAATATCCAACCAGCTTGGTAGAGCTCAATCATATTGTTAAATGACTACCTTTGTTGGGTGTATTCTATCTTCATCAGACACAGTAAGACTAAAATTCCTCCTTTTCATTTAAATTTAACAATGAAGTTCTTAGAATCTTTGTATATATGGCCAACAAGAATGAAACAGCTTGCAGATTATTCTATCCGACCCTAATGCTGATTTCATGCAAACCCTGGAAAAAAACTGCTCAATCATTATGACAGAAATATATTTAGAGTTAATCACCAAACAGCTGCACTTGATGCCAGGACTGCAGAAAGCCAATACAGTCACAAGGGTATTATGAACACACAGGCCCCTTTAAAAAAAAAAAGCTGGTCTTATGAGCACATCGTTTTTCTGAATTTTGATGGGCCCTACGACCCCGCGCCTGAAGGAAGGGGGGAGGGATGCACCCCTTTTATCGGTGGTACTGCTCAATCAACATCAAATTATAATGACAAATGAAAATGAGACTACTGTTTAGTTACTTACCTGTATATGTGGCAGAGACATGGATCAGACATGAAAAGAGAAGAGAGAAAAGAAAAACATTAATGTAAGAACTTCAGAATATAATCATTTTGTTAACAAACATTATAAAAGCAGAAGTTTCGATATGCTTGACAAAGTCTAAAGAGGTCTATATATCTGTAGACCTACAATCCGTTGGAGAAAAAGCGAGCTTGTTTTAATCTCAGTGTGAGCATGCCACAAACTCACTGAAAGCTTGCAAGCTTTACAAAGCCCTACTTTTGAAATTACTTTGCAGTTGGAACCTTTACAAGGAAAGAGGGGCCGGTTCATGTTCAGCTAAACTTCAGTTAAAGGGCGGATATCGTATTATCGTGGAAATAAAAAATACAATATCATCCAATGCTTCTGATTGGTCAAAATATTCACACAATCACCGACCAGCCAATCAAATGCTGCTATGGAAGTGATGTTCTAGATTTATTGGTCATGGGTCAAGCAAATTTCTTGAGACGAGATTCCCTCTTTAACATTCTTACACAAAACTAAACGTTACTGAGAGCGATAAATAGCAATAAGGTCACCTAACCAACTCTACTGTAGAGTAGGGTATATGTTGGGGATGAGTTGCGTGCTCCACTGTCACATGCATGTCTTCATTTATCCTTCAATTTCTGTATTTCAGCCACTTCATTTTTTGTGTGCATATTTACAATTACTACTCCTCACAAGAAAATTCAAAAGCAGAAATTCTCATAGACAAAAACTATCCACTAAATTATGCCAAAAACGAGGCTCATGCAATATATCAGTTGTCCAATTAGCACTGATTTCAATCGAGTCATTTCTATAGGGCTGTAAGGTCTAAATGAACTTACTAGCAACTATGGCACATCCAGTCTGTGCAAAATACCAATCCATATAAACATATCATAGGAGTGATGAGTTGTGACTCATTTAGCTAGTTGGGATTATCATGTACAATTCATTAAATGACTGTCAAGACTTGTCATAAGGGGTTTACATTGGCCGGCGTAAATTACACTAAATGTCGTCCTGTTCTTATCAGTGATGAAATATACGAAACGATCGTGATGATGGAATATCATCGATATTTATAACATATGTGTAATCCATTTTGAAAGGAAGGCTCCATCTGGAGAAGAGATAATATATTGCATCATTTAAATTGATATTTATCCCAAAATATGGAGTGCCTTGAAATTTACAGTTCAATTTAACAATTCTTAAATGAGTTAAATTGTATTATTTTTAATTTCTATAATGCACACTACAGCCAATTTTGACCATTCTGCTTCACAAGTTTGATACAGATTTTTTATTGCTGTTTTAATGAGATTAAACCTGATGCCTGTCCATCCTTAGAAAAACGTTTCTAATTAAGACTTAGAATTTCTGGATAATTAAGTCTTCAACACCAATCACCACGACATTTTCTTCCTGATGTCATAAACATGTTAATCTGTTTATGAGTCTGCAAATGCATGGCATAATACTTACTATTACTTCAAAAGTGCTCAAAATTATGTGACAAGTTGTGCAAAAACAAACACCAGTCAACCCCCCCCCCCCCCACCCCACCCTAAATAGAGATTCATATATACAATTTTCAGACTGATCGAACTATTTAATTGACCTAGATTTTGTTCAGGTGCATTAAAAAAAATCATGACACTACAGGCAAGAAGAGGCTTCGTAAAACCCCAACTGTGATATGCGTACATCAACTAAAATGGTAAATACAGGCATGGTTCGCATGCCTGTGCAAGTTGACACCATATCCTATGACCCGCCCAATTATGAAAATATACGAAGTCCCATATGGCATCCTTATGTCCCACATGGCATCCACCACATGGCATCCCATCCCATGTCCTACATGACATCTCATCATATCCCTTGTCCCACAAGGCATTCCACAATATGTCCCAAATGGCACCCACCCTATGACCCACATGACATCCCACCCTATGCCCCACATGGCATCCCATCCTGTCCCACATTATATCCAACCGTAAATCCCACATGGCATCCCTTTCTGTTTCCCACATGGCATCCCTCCCTATGTCCCCATAGCATCCCACCTTATGTCCCATATCAGTGGCTTTCAACCTGATGTACTGCATCAGTGGCTTCCCACCTTATGTCCCACATGGCAACCCAGCTTATATCCCACATTGGATCCCATCATATGTTCCACATGGTATCCTTGCCCATGTCCCAATGGCATCCCACTTTATGTCCCACATGGCATCACATCCCATGTCCCCATGGCATCCTACCCTATGTCCCACATGGCCTCCTGCCCAATAGCCTCCTACCCTATGTCACACATGGCATCCCAACCTATGTCACATTCGGTGTTACTCATGTCATCCCATCCCATGTCTCACATAACATCGCATCCCATGTCTCACATGACATCCCATGTTCCAATGGCATCCCACCCTATGTCCCACATGGCATCCCACCCTGTCCCACATGGCATCCCGCTCTGTCCCACTTGGCAATCCACCCTGTCCCACATGGCATCCTACCCTATGTCTCACATGGCATCCCATTCTATGTCCTACATTATATCCAACCATATGTCCCACATGGCATCCCACCTCATGCCCCACATAATATCCCACAGGCTGAGACTCCATAAGTAGTCTTGTCCTAGCTATCACAGTCACTGATTCAGCATACTAAGTATGAAAGTTTGTCAGTTCATATAACTTATACACAAATGAACTGTTGAATAAGAAAATAAAGGCGGAGTCAAATAATTATGCCTGATATAGCCTTTGGTGCATACCACATGGTATATATTCTATTCTATGGCATCCCTCCCTATGTCCATATGCAGTCACATCCTGTCACACTCTCTGACTAAGCATGCTAAGTATAAGTCAGTTCATAAGTCAGTTCATATATTGTAGCAACTTGCAAATGAACAAAATAATAAAGGTGGAGCTTAATAATTATTCCTGATTGGTGCACAAATATTTTGAAGAATTTTAAGGGTTTAAACCTCCAGTGTTATGAGAGACACTTGAAGATCTCTGACGAATATTGGAAAATCATATCTTACAGTTATCTTCAATAGAAATATCAATTGTTTTGTATGACTTTTTAAGGAAACTTGTCTTCAACCTATCTGAAGTGTCTCTGTAATTTCTCATAAGTGTGTCTGTATTTTGTAAGGAAATTCCAGCCTTCCATGAGGATGTCTGAAAAACTTTTAAATTTTTCTGAGGAACTCTGAAGAAACTAACATCTTTTGAGGAATTCTCAAAAAACTTTAACATTTCGAGGAAACCTCAGGAAAAACTGTGGACGGCCAGCCAGATGGACGGACGAAAAACCCATTACATCGCTTCGCATTCTCACCAAAAATTTGCATATAAAGGCCATAGCTGAATAAAAGTGGGCACTTTTTACTTGTATCTGATGATTTTTCATAGATTTTAAAGCTCTAATTAGTAATGTGTCCACAGACCAATATGCATGTGAATTTATGGATTTGTAAAATTCTACTGAAAAGTGGGTCCCCATGTCCCTTGGGATCCCCCCCTCATATTATGGACCTGTGCAAAGAGTCCCCCCCTCCCTCATGTTATGGACCTGTACAAGAGTCCCCCTTATATTATGGACCTGTACAAAGAGAAGGAAAATATGTTGTTGTCATATGAACTCACCAACAATGTTTCCCCAAGTACCATGACCCTACACTGTATGTTATTATTTCATAACCTATTTCAAACATCCTTCCATTCCTTCTAAGAAATCAAGGGTCGTAAACCGACAAAATAATACAAGCCAACAATCTTAAAGTAATTAAACGTATAACTATTGCCAGCAATTGTTGATGCAAGTTTTCAAAAGAAAGATATCACTTACAGGAAAGCTTTTTACTTCTGTGTTGTATTTATAACCTGCCGCTAATGCTACCCTGGAATTCTCATTTTGTTATACTCGCTTATAGTATGGTTTACTGTTTACTCATCTTGAGGAGGTCCCTTGTAATGGCAATTATTTGAAGAGAATAACTGTCCTACAGTGTGAGAATCTTTTAAAGAATCCCTGTGAGAATCTTTTTAAGAACCCCTGTGAGAATCCTTTAAAGAATCCCTTAAGGAATTGAATTGTTTCTTCATTATTTCTTTTCAGATGTATGTGATAAATTAAATTTACATTTGAAAATTTCTCGATTCTACAAAATCTTTGGGGGTCGGTCAGGGAAGAGGTGATTGGGGTGGGGAGCCTACAATATATATTTTTTGTGCAAATTTGGTAAAACAGCAGTTTATTCAGTTGTCCAGAGGAATTTTAACAGAGGAGTAAAAAGGGTTATTACTCCCAAATCTAGACCTTTCAAGTATATATGAACCTATCAATATTATTTTACTTTTTAGTGGGGGAGGGGTTTATACAATTTGGCTGACCACTTATTTAGAAAATCCTTCCATATATGGTTAACAAGATACTGCTGATGAATGTTACCCCTCTTGCGCACTTTTTAAGCAATGAGTTTAAGTGGTTCAGTGGTTAAGGAGTGGAGCCTGTATTCGCAAGGTGCCGGGTTCGATTCCCATCATGAGCACTGCATTGTGCGTCCTTAAGCAAGACACTTTACTCTACTTGCTTCAATCCACTCAGCTGTGAAAAATGAGTACCAGCACTGCTGGGGAGTTAATCTGCTATGGACTGGCATCCCGTCCAGGGCGTGTCGTGTACTCTCATCCGCTTGCGCCACATCCGCTTGCGCCACAGGATACCCACCAGCTCTATGAGCCTAATGGCTTGATAGAATTAGCTTTAGCTAGCTAGCACTTTTTAAGCACACACTTTTTTGTTGCAAATCATTTATGTCATAGACAAAATAGTATTCATTACATTTGATTCACAATTGCTATATTCAGATATACGTAACTCTTCTTTTATTGAATAAGATAGTCAAGTTGAAGCCTAATCCTCATTTTATGCAAATGTTACCCACACACCACTTGGCAGTTACTCTACTAATTATTCAGAGATGCAAACACTACAACCATGCAATACTCATGGGATATTTCTCTCAGTTTTACTTTCATCACAAACTGATTGCATAGCATTTGATACCTGCTGTGTAACTGCTGTAACCATTATTTTTTAAGGAAGTAAAGACACAACAAACTCAGAACTTTTTTTCATAATGATTGTATAATGATTGTATAATGATTGTATAATGATTGTATAATGATTGTATAATGATTGTATAATGATGTATAATGATTGTATAATGATTGTATAATGATGTATAATGATTGTATAATGATTGTATAATGATGTATAATGATGTATAATGATTGTATAATGATGTATAATGATTGTATAATGATTGTATAATGATGTATAATGATTGTATAATGATTGTATAATGATTGTATAATGATTGTATAATGATGTATAATGATTGTATAATGATTGTATAATGATGTATAATGATTGTATAATGATTGTATAATGATTGTATAATGATGTATAATGATGTATAATGATTGTATAATGATGTATAATGATTGTATAATGATTGTATAATGATTGTATAATGATTGTATAATGATTGTATAATGATGTATAATGATTGTATAATGATTGTATAATGATGTATAAATGAATTAGCACCAGACTATTTTTGTAAACATTTTGATTCTGCTGTTTGGTCAACACGGCAAACCGAGGGTTGATTGCTCAGACCTCCATCTTGTAAAACTGATATGTATATATAAAAAATCTTTAGTATTTGGTGTCAATGACCGCCTTGTGACAATTTGTCTCACACTTGCCAGATAGAGACATGCTACAACCATCAGCGCTTATGCTCCCACAATGACAAATCCTAATGATGTGAAGGAAAAGATTTATGAAGACCTTGGCAACCTAATAGCAGCAGTCCCCAAATCTGACAAATTCAGAAACTATACTTACAAAGAAGCATCACCTGTACAGAGTCTACCAAGATGACAGGATCTCCCAGGCCAAGAAAGCTGTCTTCAAGCACACTCGTGCATTACCCCAAACAAAGATCAGAAATATAGAAGATGCTAGAAAGCTGATGACATCGGAGCAGCCTGATTCCATGCATTTTTATTCAGCTTTAAAAATATTGTATTGCTGTTAGCCCTCCAGAAGTTCCCACAATTTTGGGGCAAATGGATCCACCCTGCTTTCTGACAAGACCCAGAAACTGTAGATGAGGGCAGCACACTTCTGCAATATGCTGAATCATCCATCATCTATCAATGAAGAAGCCATGCAGTAAATGCCTCATGTTGATATCGACATATCTATGTTAGCTCAAATCACTGAGTCTGTGGTGCAGTGAGGCTACTTCCATCTGGAAAGGCTCCTGTATCTGGTGCTATACAGCCGAAGTTTACAAGGCAAGAAAGGAAGCTAACCGCACGCAGAGGCTATCCCTCACGAACTTAAGGATGCCACCATTGTTCACCTCAATAAAGGAAAGGGCAATCGTGAAAGCTGTCACAATCACAGAAGAGTATCCCTACTCTCTATTTCTGGGAAATATTTTGCTCACGTGTTTCTGAAGTGTCTCATCCTTCATCTAGATAAGAGTCTGGTAAACTTCCAGAAAGTCGGTGTAGAATTAGAGCCAGCCGTGGAACACCTGACATGGTTTATGCTGCTCACCAACTGCAGTAAAAGTTGTCAGGACCAAAACTGAAACCCCTACACACAACACTCATTGACCTCAGAAAGGTGCTTGATACTGTAGTAGTGAGGGTTTGTGGAAGATAATGGTAATATTTGGCCGCCAGACAAATTAATTGCTCTTGACAGGCAAGCCCATGTCTGAGATGAAGCAAACAATCTCTGCACCCTTTGAAATGACCAAATTTATGAAAAAAGGCTGCGTTCTTGCAAATACCCATTTTGGCATGATGTTTACAGTCATAAACTCAAGATGCCTTCAGACTAGCACACCCATTAGATTCTGCAGAGACTGTATGCTGTTCAAACCTCGCAGACTGCCAAAGCCAAGGAGTTAGATCATGTTATATGAGACTTCACATACAGCATATCGGCAGCACTCTATCCACAGCCATTCACATTGACAACGGGGTTAACAAAAGGATTGCCAAAGTAAACATCTATTTTGGATGGCCTCGTTCACCAGTCTGGGAATGTAGGGGCATCAGTCTGCAGACAAATATCAAGGTCTACAAGGCGGTTATTTTCCCAACTATACTCTATGCGTGTGAAAGCTGGGCAGCCTATGTAAGGCATGCCAGGAAACTCAATCATTACCACGCAAGCACACATTCTGTATAAGATGGTTGCTTCATATTCGCTGGAAGGATCCAATTCCTGAAACTGAAGTCCTTGCAAGAGCGGGCCTTCCCAATATATTTACGCTGCTCCAGAAGGCTCAGCTGAGATGGACTGGTCACATTCTCCACATGTAAGATTGCCTTCCAAAGCACCAGAAAAATGCAATTGGCAATTATTAATTATATACCTACACCGAGAGCTTATCACCCAATGGATCCAGCTACCATGTACAGATAAGGCGAAGTTGATCCATGCTCTGCAAATGTAAGCAACATATAAATACCCGGAAGATGAGCAACAGATACAGGGTAGTTACACCATCAGTGGAGTCACACTCTAGACATAAAATCATAGTTGTAGATGACATGGTGCTTGTCCAACAAATGACAAAGAAACCATCAAATGTAAAGATAATGAAGAATGTCAGTAGAAATACTTGAAATAAGAAGATATGTCAATGAGATAATAATACAGAGAAATAAACCTGATATTCAAAACATAGCAGATTCTTTTGAATCTTTGACATGTGAAAGAAGGCCCCATGGAAAACATGGAAAGGTCTAGTGCAATACCAGCTCAAACATGATACTGTTTATTATTAAATATCAGCATGAGCCAGTTCCTGTCACTTGAACAAACATAACTCTGATGATAATCATGTTGTATGCTATGGTGATCTCTTTGTAAAGTCTATAAGCCAGTTGATGGCCAGGTCCTCAGCCTGGTGAATGATTGCTATGCCACCATTATGACAAGAGTAGGCAATTGTCCACCATCACAGTCGCAGAGTGATGCAACATGTCCACATTTGTAAAGGCTGCTGCGGCTCCATACCCGCCAGGGAGGTCCATACCCGCCGGGGAGGTCCATACCCGCCGGGGAGGTCCATACCCGCCAGGGAGGTCCATACCCGCCAGGGAGGTCCATACCTGTCGGAGAGGTCCATACCTGCCGGGGAGGTCCATACCCGCCGGGGAGGTCTATACCTGCCGCCAGGGGTACAGAACACAGAATGATTGCATAGTAAGCAATTGTCCTGTTTGGCTCATGAATGGTCCTTATCTGTCAGAATAGTTTCATTCTGAGGTATGATTATAGCTAAAATCCCAGAGCTTCTTCAACATAAGATTAAGCCTCTGGACTCAATGCGGAAAAGACGCAGCGCTTAGTGCACGTATTAATGTGCCCCTCAACAAGTCTAGCACCCTGCTCCTATTTAAATCAAGCTAGGGGTCTGTTAAGGACCAGCCTTGATGAGGCAACCTCTCTTCGGATGTCTGAAAGGGCAATATTATACTCAGAACTGGAGGAGCCAATAAGTTCTTGTACAGGGAACGGTACCAGTAATGGTTCGCATTGTGTCGTTCAGTTGGACATAAATGAGACATCTAACTCTTGATGACAGATTACCTTGCACATACAATACTCAAATACAACAAAGAATCCACCAAGTAGTGTCCGCATGTAGATACACTAAGAGCAATAAAAATCATGAAGAGGCAGATACAGTACATTGATGATATACCAAATTATTCTCCATCTCAACAAAATGCACCTGATTCCTAGCTGGCAATCTACAGCTCTTCTGCTCAGATACCATCTTCTCCGAAATACATCATTACTGATTAACTACAGATAAAGCATATTTGGACTGTTCTTAGTAAAGAAAGGTACTAAATCTTTACCTGCTTTATGCTTTCTCCAGCGCTAATAATACTGGTTGTTTTTTAAGAATAGGCAAGGCAACATGGTTGAAGAAGTACCTTGAAGTAGATTGTGATCTTAATTATCAAGGTTTTTTACTCTGCTGAAGCTTTAACACAGCACATCTACAGAGCACATATGACAGTATGGAGATAAGGATATGGGGTCAAACCAGGGAGTTCTAATGATAACTTCCTGGTCAAACTCATGTTCCTTAACAAATTATGCAAAAATTATGCCAAAGAAAACAAACTGCTTATCAGCAGATCAGCGAGATGTTCTTGTGAGTGTGACTCGCAAGAAATATGCCTCACATTAATCTTTCCTTACTGCATTATGTAGCACACAAAGCAAAAGCGATGAAAACTACAATTTATATGATCTGGAAGATGATTCTGATGATGACTAATATTGGGTTAACAATAATATTGCTAGCATGATAATTTCAGCATTGTCAGCAAACCCATTACTATGATTACTTACTGCATAGATGCATGGTCAGGTAACATATAATGTATCGTAATAAAGGGGATTTGCATTATCAAATATAATGCCTAATATCTATCCGTTTCAGTTCTGGAGAGGCAATCAGCATTCTGTTTATGGCAGATAGTACCCTTCAGCATACATGACTTGCAAAATGTATTTGATAAGCATTCAATTTATAGCAATATATAAATCAACAAACTTGATAGACTATATCAGACCCTGAAATATAAAGCTAAAGTCTTCATTTCTAGCACTGATCTAAATGAACACAGAACAGGGGCGGCGAGGCTTTCAAAATATTGGGTGGAGGGGACTAATGAGGTCAGGTGACATGTAATAACAATATTAAGGGTCTAATTAGGTTGTAATTAAAGTGATAATATATGTTCACCTAAAATTATTGGGGGCTGAAGCCCCTCAGCCTCCTGCAGAAAATCACATAAGTTCGGGAAAAGATATTTATTGTACATTGAATCCTGACAGACCTTAAGTATGACTTATTTTTGCTACAATCATTAGTATTAGTATTACTACTCATGCTTTTAATCAGGGGAATTTATGTATGAAGAATAGTTCAGAACATCAAAAGATATGCTTAGGCCTATATCGGATATTGAAAATGAGATTAATATCTATACCCACATTTCCAGCACTTTATGACCCTGAATTATTCATTTTGTACCTATAAAATAATGTTTTTAGCTTCAATAAGGCCCAACATTATTGAACATAATCATTTACCAAGCTTTAGGACTGTAAGTATTGAAATTTTAATATAAAAGTCTAAATATTCAGCTAAAGAAATCACAACAAAACAGAAAAAGGAAAAATTGTGGTGGCCATTTTTAAATCCAAAATGGCCACCATATTGTAAAAGGACAAAATGCAAGCATTGATTTTTGAATTAACTGCATCATCTAAGCTTTCCAAAAATATATAGTTTTACAATCTCCAACAAATTTAAGCGAAAATGGGTTTTTTCACCATACTACTGACTATTAGATCAACAAATTTAAGAATTCCTTTTTTCTCCCCTCCAAAAAACACATTTTACATGTGTTCCTTACTTACCCCAAAACGTGACAAATTGCTATAAATGTTTCTTCTTGTCTATATCAATGTATGCATTGTCTTATTTGTACATGATATAAGAAATATGAAAAAAAGAAATTATAAGATATATATATATATATATATATATATATATATATATATATATATATATATATATATATATATATATATATATATATATATGTATATGCTACTGCATCGTACTTTTTACCAAAGTTGAGAAACATCATTTTCTATATAAAGTTGAGAAATATATATATATATATATATATATATATATATATATATATATATATATATATATATATATATATATATATATATATATATATATATATATATATATATATATATATATATATATATATATATATATATGTATATATATATATATATATATATATATATATATATATATATATGTATATATATATATATATATACATGTATAGATATACATATATATATATATATAGATAGATAGATAGATGATATATATATATATATATATTTAAATGTTACTGAAATCTACACTAGATGTATGTATTGTCTTATTTATACGTGATATAAGGAATATGAAAGAAATGAAATAATAATATATATATATATATATAAATGTTACTGAAATCTACACTAGATGATATTCTAATTAATAGTTACAAATATGAGATCCAAGATACTGAATGGATGGACATACAGGGAACATGAGGCAAGATATCACTGCATGTTCATTGTTGAAACACAATACATTATCAATTCAGGATGAGTGAAACACTCAAACTTTAATCTCCATGTCATCCCAATCATTAAAACTACCATCAACCATAGATATTTGAGCATCTAAATGTTATTTATGATCACTTCCAACAGGTAAGGATGAAAGCTGACAGTACGTTACAACAAACTGAACCAAAATTATACTGTGAGAGAAATAAATCACAGTATGTTGATGAAACATGATAAAAATTGCACTAGCTACAGGTTTAAAATGAAGGTGGACAAATTCCAAATGGAACTAACCAGGTAGAACGTACACAAATCAACATAATGTATAAAATGTGAAATAATATGATTCTTCCTTCTTCATCTTACTGTTAAGACAGGCCACAAAAGGGACATCTTTGATCAATACCCTATTTATTGATTGTTGAAATTGTTGTTACCCTTACAGAAATTTTAGCTCGCAGCATGCTTGCGACAAGCTAACAATTTTTAGCCTGTGCAAGTGTGCTGCAAGCTTGTGCAAGCATTCCACCCTCCTCCTCCAAGGCAAAATTCTTTATGTAAAATGCAAGTAGTGGATAGTATACAATATGCTAGACATATTCTGATATTAGGGAATAAACAGTAAAGAATGAATATATATGCTTAAATTTCACCCCAATTTGTTGATGTCTTTGTTCCTAGCGAAATAAAATCTTCAATTTTCGAGATATTTCTTTAAATTTTCAGGAACTTTCCTTCCATTTGGGGTGATTTTCTGGGAATTTTCTCCAATTTTCTGGGAATTTTCTCTAGTTTTCTGGAATTTTTCCTCAATTTTTGGGAATTATTATTCATTTTCAGGAAATGTTGCCAACTATATTGAAAAAGTAACACAAATTTCCAAATAATTTTCAAAAATTTCCAATACTTAAAAAAATAATTTATCTGATAATTTGACCACAAGTTTCTTCAAATATGTTAATAATTTCCACATTTTACCTCCTCTAACTACTTTAGGTACAACCATTTTCCGATAATTTCCATTTGCCCCCCTGGCACCAAAAGCTGAATACGCCACTCTGGTAAATTTTGACTACTCAGAACTGTTGGATTGTTGTGTATTTACATCTTACTTTAACACACCAGCAATTTGGTCAGTTAAAATGCCTCAACACTATACCTATTATATATTACACGCAAGTTTGTACATAAATTTCTTGCCCACTCCTGACAAATTTCTTTGTCCAGATGTCTCTGACCTTACGAAACAGGTTTTGAAACACAATCCTCGTGTATGGTAATAAGATTTTAATTGGGCAGTTGCAATTCCTAAATAGATGCATTAACTTCCAAACTATCAAGTCCATGATTTGATTAACTTTGCATATTACCTACAGTACTGAACGAACATTAGATTATGGCTTTAGATATAAAAAGGGTTTCAGAAACTATGTGTAATTAATTTTCAAATCTCTGATGTAAACAAAAGCTTTTGGTTATGAAGCGAAACTGGGTGGCATGAGATGCTAAACCTTCTAGTTTATCACATGATGACAGTACTCTTAACGCCCAAGCATATAGTTATTAGACTTATGGATCAACTAAGGCTTACTTTAGAAACTCGTTTGAGGGCTTAAATGATTAGTTCAGGGGTCAAGCATGTCCATCTGATAAAAGAGGACTTCAAAAGAAACAAAATGGTGAAGAAACCATTCAAATATCTTATTCCGTTATTGAGATATTAAAGTTTAAAGCTCTGTCTTATCTGTGTAGAAATGATTGGTGTAGTAAGTCTACGATAGAAAGTTGGTATTTTCATCCTCACATTCTTAACAATTGTTAATGTATTTTAATGTATTTTTTTTTTCTTTTACCATTTAAATTATTTTCCCTCAAACTTTCTTCAGGTGGTTTATTATAAATACCCGTACTATATTTAGTTTTACTACTTTTTTGACATATCTCATGGTTTATAAGCCACAAAATCGCTGGACAAAATATGATAGAATACATAAAGACTTTGAGGAATCTGAGGCTATGACATCACAACTAGTCTGATTTCAGCTGTTTCTACATAAATGATACCAAACACTAAACTTAGATATCTCCTGAACAGAATAAGATATTTCAATGCTTTCTTCACCATTTTGTTTCTTTTCTCATATTCTAACCATATTTAAACAATTATATTTAAAAAGTCTTCCAGTTTTTTCCATCTTAATATGCATAGTTGCAATAAGGTATGCCTAAAAACTTGGGGCTAATTTTGCATGGACCTCCTGAAAAGTGGAGGCCATGGTACCTTGCCCCCACCCTCTTGATTCCTGTGTCAATGCTTTTCAGTATTGATAAATAATGGTTCCTTATTCTGCTGTTTCAGAAATTGCTATAACAAAAGTATGACACACTCTCATAACTTAGTCATACTATTATACTCGAGCTCCTCAAAATGGGAGATTTACGGGACCAGATATTTTCTTATTCAAGCAAAGTGTTGCTTTCTTTTTCAATAAACTTCACAGAAAACATGCCTATTAGCTACCACAAAATTATGGTTATTTTTCTTACAATTTTTTGGCCCTATTCTTATTGTTTTTTCTGTCAAAACTTGATTCCCTGGTTTTGATCCTTTTCTTAGTTAACAACAGGCAAATGTACCCTCGATCTGACTGGTATGCTAATATTGGCAGAAATCATCAAAATCCAATCCCAAATATAAACCATTTTGTTTCACCAAATCCGTACGGCCCTCACGGCACTATTCCAGAAACACAACATTGAAATAACACCTTTCGATCTCCTGCAATTCTTCATTACATCGTAATTCTTGCGATGCCAAGAGTGTCTCGACATAGCTCAATTTGTTCACGGCAGAATGAAGTAAGTCATGTAAGCTACAACAACCCCAGGAGGCCCATCACTAGCTCAGAAATTAAATGATGACATTTTTATCCTGAGGATTCAAAAGCAGGGTTTGACTTATGGTGCAAATTGAGCAATGATTTTGTTTTCTTTAAATATATTTAGACACACATTTTAGCGGCTATCAAGCTGAAATTGGCATTCTTTGAAAAAATTGTGCTTACTTCGAGAATGATGACCATAACTTGGGCGGCGCGGCCCTTTGGCGGCCCGGCCCTTCAACGGTATACAAAGGTGGTACTTTTGTACCATCTATTGCAGAAATATGAGTTTGATGTAAACACATTTAAGCTCCTGGTAACCTCTTGACATGATTTGTTAGTTCTGTGACTTCATACAAATTAAGGGTGGTGCCAAGTTTTGGCAGACAGGGGGACAAGCCTTAATAATCAACAAATATTTTAGCTACACATTCAGATTTTTTTCTTCCCCAAGGGAAAGAACTGAGAAATAAGTCAGATATATTCAATAACTTAATTTTGTTCCTCAACAAATTAAGAACATTATCCCAAATAGAAGAATGCTTGACGAACATGATGGAGAGCAATTGTTCCCCTGGCCGCCACACTGACACAAACAGCCACTTGCCACAGTAAAAATAATAAAAACAACTTTTCTAAAGGTTCCGTTCTTTTTTTCATTACCAATTGTTCTCTCTTGAAACATATAACAATTGGTTCATTAATGCAGAATAAGGTTCAAATCTTTTTACACACATGACACAGTATATTCCCGTGAATTTTAATTTTCATATATATATGTCATAGAGGACTATGAAAGAAACAATTTGGTGTAAATATCATGTTGATATCCATTTCCAATTAGGAGTTATTGCATTTCAAAGATTGTGCGAGTGTGTGACCTCACAGTGTACAGTGTGATGTCATAAAGGCAACTCCCAAGACAATTTTTGTGTATTTCTTTGAAAATTAATTGGCTCTTCCTAAATCGCTAGAAGCATTTTTTATTCAATAATTGAGATGGGGTATAATGTATACGCTGTAAGAAAGTGCTTTGCCCATCTACTTATGAACCTTACACTTTTAAGTAAAAAAACAAAAACTTTTTTTTCTTTCTGTTTTATAGAAATACAACAGAATTGTCTTGGATCTGCCTTTAGACATCACATTTTATATTCCTAGGTTAATTTTGCGACACACTTACACAATCTTTGAATTGCAAATAATTCCTAAGCTGGAAAAGATATCAACATGATTTTTTTACATCAAATTGTTTCTTAAATAGTCAGCTATCATATATATGAAAATAAAAATTCACAAGAGTACCCCTTTAAGAAAAGACATAATACTGAAGCCCTTATTCAGCCTTACTTGCGGATATTTGTCAAGAATTAAGGTTAACACCAACCAATGTCTGAGGTCAATGGTGCCAGAGATGTATCAAACTTTTGTGTAAGTGTGATGAGAAGGTAAAAAAGGATAAAAGCTAATGTAAATGCAGGCAGAGGAGTTAAAAGAAATGGTTTGAAGAACCATTTCTGGGCGTCTTTGATTATTATTACTATTATTATTATTATTATTATTATCATTATCATTATCATTATTATTATTATTATTATCATTATCATTATTATTATTATTATTATTATTATTATTATTATTATTATTATTATTATTATTATTATTATTATTATTATTATTATTATCATCATTATTATTATTATTATCATTATCATTATTATTATTATCATTATTATTATTATTATTTTTGTGGTGGTGGTGTTAGTTTGGGCTTTTTATGGGGTAGGTGATTCACCCTTCTTAGCCCATCATCTTGTTATGTTATATGTTATGCTATATTGGAATAGGACAAAAGTGGATGTAAATGATAAGTGTAATTGGTAGCATTTAAGAAGTTTATTATGGGGGTCAGGGGTTGTTGATGATGACCATGTCAGACACACTGTTATGGTTGCTTTCTCTGTTTGTCATTGTAGATGCTGAGGTCCATTGCTAGTTAAAAGGTATCTGGGCAGGTAGCGACCACTTTGCATAAATTGATCCAAGTGCCCTTCAAAGACACTAACCACAATCACTTTCTTACAAAATCAATCCCCAAATGTAAAAACCCGGCTTATTTTTAGGTCTCCAAACATAATGCTTATTACGTACATTTGGTTTGGTTTGGTTTGATGAGGTTTAACGGCACTGCGACATTCAGAGTCAAACGTGCCAAGAGGGTGTTAAATAATCAAGGTGCAAAGGTTAGGAAAGAAATAGTTGGAATGCTTATTACGCATTGTTTTTTCATGATGCACGGGTAAGACAGTACATCATGTGACAACGACGGTGATCCACTCCCGTTGATTGACATACAATGGTACAATAACCTGTAGAAATTCTCCACTAACTTTTATTTTGCCCTTCCCATTCGTTTACTCACTCAATAAATAAAGCATAACTTTTTTCAATTGCATTTATCGGTACCATTTATGTACAATCATTTATGCAAATTCTCAATTTTGCATATTGCATCACTAACATTATATGAAAGTTACAGTGTACCATACAGTAATACCTACAGCCTAGCATAACGAGTGGAGTTGGAAAGAAATAATTGACCTGCACTTGAGTTGATATTTCCTCTTTATCCACCAGAAAATGTCACAAAAGAAATAATAAGAACATTCGTAGTTAGCAAATTTATATTTAAGCGATATTCTGTCTGATGTAATGAAACTGATGTTGCTTATATGTAGCCTACTGTATAGGTCAATGTGTACTTTGCAAAGTATAGATAAATTATACAATGCAAAAGTTTGCCAAATATGCTGCGTCCTATTTTTATGTCACACACCTTTTTGTAATAGTGGAAGTACAGCTGTTTCTTAATTTTTCACTTTTTCATATCTCAGAAACCAGTGGGAATTTCTAATAGATGTATGTTTATGAAATGTTCAGAACATAAAAAAAAACATATTTATGGCAAAATCGCTACCTGTCTATATGCCTTTCAAACCATCCTCACACCATTCATGTGAATTTTTGAAATGATAAAGGATAAAACATTTTACTCCCTAATTTATGAAGGAAAAAGCATAGTAGTATTCCCACATGAAAAGCCCTATTAGGTTTGATTTCAAGCTCTGAAAGCAGCCTAATTAATGAATTAAAATTCACAATTTATGTATCATAATTCACAATAGAGGAAGGGAGCATGCGGAAAGAAACCACATTTCCCATTACATTAATAGAAGAGAACAAGTGCAGTTTTTCACTTTGAAGATGGAATCTAAAATCTTTTTACAAATTCTTTACCATGTTGGAGTATGTACTGTTGTAATATGATTGAAATATACAATTCCATTGTTATTGGGGAAAAATACTTTAGATTATAAATTCATCTGTCTCTTCGCGTAGTGACGAATAACATTTGTGTAGTGACAAATGTCAAAACTGATATGATTATTTCCGCATAATAATGAATGTTCTTGATGCTTGATGAAAGCTTGATGAAATAAAAGTTAGTAAATGTATTATATAGTTTCAACTATCATTGGAAAGAGAAAATGCTATTCTTTTAACAATGATACTTACAATGAAGATAGTTTAAACAAAATCTTATTTCATGAAGCTTCAAAGACATTCGTCAGTATGCGGAAAGAGGGACAAATTTTACATTGGATTTATATGTATTAAAATATACACAAAGATTATGGCAAGGTTCATACAATAGTTTGTTTTATTGTATCAAAGCTAGAAACATTGGATCTTTATTGCATTTAGCTCATTATAGACTCAACTATTTTCATTTTTGATCTATGAGCTTGTAAATCTTCCAGTTGCCGGAAAGCTCACCAGTGAACTTCCTCAACTAAGCTCATTTTTGATCTATGAGCTTGTAAATCTTCCAGTTGTAGGCAAGCTCACCAGTGAACTTCGCTCATTATAGATAGCCTCAACTAAGCTCATTTTTGATCTGTGAGTTTGTACATCTTCCAGTTGTAGGCAAGCTCACCAGTGAACTTCGCTCATTATAGATAGCCTCAACTATGCTCATTTTTGATCTGTGAGTTTGTACATCTTCCAGTTGTAGGCAAGCTCACCAGTGAACTTAGCTCATTATAGATAGCCTCAACTAAGCTCATTTTTGATCTGTGAGTTTGTACATCTTCCAGTTGTAGGCAAGCTCACCAGTGAACTTCGCTCATTATAGATAGCCTCAACTAAGCTCATTTTTGATCTGTGAGTTTGTAAATCTTCCAGTTGTAGGCAAGCTCACCAGTGAACTTAGCTCATTATAGCCTCAACTAAGCTCATTTTTTATCTCTGAGTTTGTAAATCTTCCAGTTGTGGGCAAGCTCACCAGTGAACTTAACAGGTGACCTCTACAGGAACTTTAGATGAAGTTGAAATTTTGAGGCAAGCTCACAACCTTACAAACAAGTTCATTTCAGGTTGTAATGATCTCACTGCATACAAATTCTAGCCAGCTTAAGTAAGCTTACCATGAGTGACCCAAAAAAGGTTACTGCAAGCCCATTTCAACATATGTCTAGCTCATTCAAACCAGGAGTTCAAACTTAAAAGAAGCTTGGATGGAAGCTTAATATTTTACAACATGCACAGAAATCATGACATTTCCAAATACAAAGACGATAATCTAAGTTGCTAATAATTTAATGGCTTTCATAGGTAATAAACATCATTATGTAATCGTATGCCCACAAATTTGTTTTACGGTACACATTCGGGAAATGGAAGGAAAATACACACACGCACACACACAATATATATATATATATATATATATATATATATATATATATATATATATATATACATATATATATATATATATACACTACTGAATAAACAGAACCCACAATTGCAAATTAAATCTTTAAATTGAGTTCATCCATTCCCACAAAATGAGTTATGGACTGTGAACTTATTTATTTTTCTAATTACAACGGAGGAAAAGAAAACATTCGTCTTTGTATCAAATACCCCGAAAAAGTCTTGAAAATCTTTCAAACATATAAAAACTGATATGAAATCCAGGTCGCCAATGTACACACCCCATCTGGGTACAATAACCTCTATAGGCGAGAAAAAGTATTTTAAGCCCTAATATTTCAGATCAAACAGAACTTAAGCCTCAATTTCACTGCTTAAAGGAGCTCTCGACCAAAAAGTGAGGGCGTCTTGTTTGTGGTAATTTGTGGGCATTTTGTCAACATCCAATCAAATCTTGCGAGCAGTTTTTTCATGGATTTTACCTCAATGGAAGTTCGTTCACTTGCCAAGTGCTCTCAATGATAGTTTGTTCACTCCCTGAGTGCTCTCGAACATTCACTGTGTGTGAACGTCTGCACATGTTGAGCCTTCCAATCTTCTCTTCTTCTGGCACGGTACTACGACAGTGACAAAATTATAGGGCCCAAGTAAAACTTAAAGCTTGATTTTTTTAGCCGATAAAGAAGCCTGGGCCTATTAGGATTTGGCTAATACTGTAGTAATGTAAGACTATGAGTATTTGACTGTAACGTTAGTGTAATAAACACCTTTTCAAAATATCATGTCCTAATGTTATAATGTTATTACAGTTACCTAACAACACAGTAAGACATGACGTACAAAGTCGTTGCTGATTTGTTACCAAATGACCATTGGAATGCGTTCTAACCATGAAAAGACACTTACTCCAAGTAAAGTTTATTGGATGAAAACAATTACAAGAAAAAATAGTACAAAATAATCTTCCTGTGCATTTGTCAAGTCCTAACAGTCGAGTACCCTACACAGCTAGGCCTATGTGCATGATCAACAGCACTACAAAGCTATGAATATTCAAGATCAACAGCACAACAAAGCAATGAATATTCAAATCCAAAGAGGTTGTATGAAAAGCCTATACAAGACACACACTGCATTACTTAGGAGACTCCAATAAATACATCCTGACTGTTCGGTCAAGTGCTCCTTTAACTATTAATTTGAAGCAAGAAGGAGAATCCCTCATTTAAAAAAAAGAAAATTAGGTCTACATCTGATAGCAGAAACTCTTTTAATTTATTGAAAAATGCATGGCTTTATGTAACTGTGTTCTATGCAAATTAATGGCAGTTGTTAGCAAGTTGAAGAATGCTATTGTTGTGGAATTGAGGGTTATGAGATATTGTGGCAAATTGGGGTTGTTCATAAACTATGAGCTTGCGACAAATTTGGGGCTCGGTTGCTACCTATGAGCTTGAGGCAAATTGGAGGTTTAGTCGGCCATAATGGATTTGTGGCAAATTAGAGGGCTTGGTCACCAACTATGAGCTTGTGGCAAATTGGAGGTTTGGTAGGCCACTATGAGGTTGGGGGGAAAAATTGGAGGTTTGGTGGGCCACTATGAGCATGTGGCATATTGGAGGTTTGGTTGGCTACTATGAGCTTGTGGCAAATTGGAGATTTGGCAGGCCACTATGAGGTTGAAGGAGGAGGGGGGGCAAATTGGAGGTTTGGTCGGCCACTATGAGCTTGTGGGAAATTGGGAGTTTGGTCGACAACTATGAACTTGTGGAAATTGGAGGTTTGGTCGACAACTAGGAACTTGTGGAAATTGGAGGTTTGGTCGGCCACTATGAGCTTGTGGCATATTGAAGGTTTGGTTGGTTACTATGAGCTTGTGGCAAATTGGAGATTTGGCAGGCCACTATGAGGTTGGAGAGGGGGCAAATTGGAGGTTTGGTCGGCCAATATGAGCTTGTGGGAAATTGGGAGTTTGGTTGACAACTAGGAACTTGTGGAAATTGGAGGTTTGGTCGGCCACTATAAGCTTGTGGCAAATTGGAAGTTTGGTCGGCCACTATGAGCTTGTGGAAAATTAAGGGTTTGGTCGACAACTATGAGCTTGTGGAAAATTGGAGGTTTGGTCGGCCACTATGAGCTTGTGGAAAATTGGGGCTTGGTTGTCAACTATGAGCTTGTGGCAGATTAGGGTTTGGTGGTCAAGTATGAGCTAGCGGATGCAAATTGTAGGTTGGTCACCCACTACAAGCTTGTGGCAGATTAAGAGTTGGTCGTCAACTATGAGCTTGTGGCAAAGAACTTGTCATTGAGACAAACAAAAGGTTATCAAAAGATACAAGCTGTGGGCACATTGTGAGTTGCAAGAAATCCACACATTGTTGGCACATATGTGTGTGTCAAATTGACTTGGTGTAGGTTCAATTGTAAGTTTGCAGCAAACTCATGGTGCGCTCGTGTTGAGCTTAAAGCCAGCTCATGGTAAACTTAAAACCAGCTCGCCATTTATATATGGTTAGAACTCTTGAAGATATATATATATATATATATATATATATATATATATATATATATATATATATATATATATATATATATATATATATATATATATATATATATATATATATATATATATATATATATATATATATATATATATATATATATATATATATATATATATATATATATATATAGATATATGTATATATAGATAGATAGATATATATATATATATATATATATAGATATATATATATATACATATTCAAAAAAATTCAACTATTATGAATCTACATTGAAAGTATATTTTATCAATCACCTTCCAAATTTCTTATCCAATTACAAATTACAGCTTTAGCATTAGCAATTCATTCCCATGACATTACTTTCAAAAATTCTTATTTGATATTATTGATTCTTCCAGAACCACACTCGATCATGAAGATTCACTGGTACGTGTAGGCAATAATTTCACTCACTGAAGCTACAAAACCACTCATCCTTGTTAGCTCAATTTCTTCTCAATATCTTATTCATGTCATTTAAAATAAATGATGTATTACAAACACAACATGCATTCTACCTGCAAACCAATTTGTATCATGCTTGTCAAATTATCTCCTATTCAATTTAAATGCTCTTAAAACAAACACTATTCAAGAATGTCCAAAAGCTCAGTATCTCACCTACAATACAAAGATGTAAACACAGTGCTCTATCATGTAAGATGTACTTAATGCACAATTGAGTCATTTGTTATGCATACTAATAACAATGATAATAATAATGATAATAATGATAATGATAATGACAATAATAATAATAATAATAATGATAATGATAATGATAATAATGATAATAATAATAATAATAATAATAATAATAATAATAATAATAATAATAATAATTATAATTATAATTATAATAATAATAATAATAATAATAATAATAATAATAATAATAATAATAATAATAATAATAATAATAATAATAATAACAATAATAATAATAATAATGATCTCTGGATCTCTACACAATTTAAAGCTGAAAAAGAAGAAGTACATCCTCTGTTTTTGAGAAAGACTCAATTGTGTACCCACCTTTTTTTCCGATCATTCTACGAAAGGACCTGCGAAGCCTTGCCTTCCCTGAATGGGATGTATCAGCCTCCATGGTTGTAACTATTTAAATATCCTCCTAGGTTCTTAAATTGTCTTAACTCCAAAGAGATTCCATCCAGCTTGGATAATAAGTGTACAAAGAAATTATATATGCCTCCATCCACTGCAGCTAACACATGCAAAGAAATCTCTAACGCGACACACGCTGATGATGCCTCGGCAGACAAATCTTCTTTCTAGCAATCTACCTCCCTATACAACACATTTCCAATACACTTGACCTTACCATAGAGTGACAGAGTAATCAAAAACCTACAATATGTGAACAGCAGATGGCTAAATTTCTGCAGCTGCCGTTAATGATGACAAACTTGCTCCCTTTGGAAGAGACGGTGACGAGAGAGGCAGGGAATGTCGTTGTGTAAAGAACAAGAAACAGAAGTAGGGAGTAGTGAAAAAAGATGTTAGATCAATACCCTACACATAATAAGTAATCACCCAGGCCAACACAGCAGACATATGCATGAGGATCCGTACACACAAGAGTGAAAATGACAAGATTCCAGTTTCCATACACGTTTCTAGATCCTGCCAAAAAATGTTAATGTTTCCAACGATAAAATATTAAGCAAATTTCATTGCTGATTTATTCATATATGCATTATCCTTATGTCGGTGTAGATCGAAGTACACAGATCGAAGTACACAGAACCAAGTACACAAACAGTTCCACATGATGTCAACAAAAAGTAAATATTTGTAGAATCTGGCTTATTTACTCATGTCTGTTTTGTGTCTTAACCCTCCTTAATGAAAATCCCATTTCAACGGGTGTCACTTATCACAGAGAATAGATTATCATTTAGAGGGATCATTTCAGCCTTTTGAAATCTTAATCAAACTTGGAAGGTTTGTTTTATCTTTACTTCTAATATCATGCACTGATCTCAAAGATAACATGCAGGGAAGAGCTGCAACAGTTAAGAGATATGTGTTTTGCATGTAATATGCAGTAGTTGTTTTTAAGATCAATTTTTCATGTCAAATTTGACTTGTTCTGAACCAGGGAGGCAGCATAATGTTTACTGTGAGAAAGAAATGCAATCTATTTTTGTATATGGATTTCTTTCTGTGCAAATTCTATTCAAAGTATTGATTCCAGACTTGCATACATAATAATGCACTCAACTTAGTTTGAAAGTATTATGTACATTACGTTGTATAACCATATTTTGTTGACTGCTAAAAAAAAAAAAATGCCCAATTTTTTTGGGCACCACTTTTCATGAAACGATGACATTTATCATTTTTTTGATACAACATAAATATTGCATAGCAACTTAGAAGAATAAAATAATCTTTAAAAAATAATGGCTCAACATAGATTATAATTTTCAGTATGCGTACATGTCTGTAAGGGACCCCACCGCACATACACATATACATATTTGTCAAAACCATTCATGTTGCTATTTAAATATTTCATATCTGTTCAGATCGTAGAAAAATCATGAATTTTCTTTCCAAAAGTTGTTGTATTTTGATTTCATAATAAGAAAAATATATCCAAGAGCAGAAGTATAAAAAAGTTGTTAATATCACAATCTTGGGACATCTCATCTCTGCATTTATGCTAAAGAGTTTGTATGACACTGACACCGCCACCTTCTTCATTTCAGAGTCTTTGACACACCCCTGGTTGGAACAGCAATATTTGACCATATTGGTGTAGCTTGGAGGAGGGATGAGTTGTGGTCCTGGGTAACAATCACAACTTTGTGATATTTCTGCTATACTTACAATAATCAATTTGTCAATTATGCATGACATGACCTTTGAATACTTCTGGCTATATATAACTCATATACAAGGTGGTCAGTTTTTGTATTAAGGGTGGAGGCGGGGTGGGGAAGAAATTGAAGCTAAACATTGCAACTGGTAAACTCAGGTGCAATTTTTGCTGGCAAATTATTTTTGCGTGTCAGAAATTAAGCCTCGCATTTATGATATGTCCAAGGTGGCACACAACATTTATGTAAATGTGCAACTTGTAATTCTGGTAAATGTATTCTGTTTACATATTTTTCATCTCCCCTTCCCCTAACCTACTTGCTCCTTAGTCATTGAATTATCTTAAATCAAATCTTAACATCTATTAATTTATAAAACTTGTTATCTCATATATTCAACTCTTCATTAGCTATTGATTTAGGTATTATTTTCCTGTAATGTCATCATCTGCTCCTTATAGTTTGCATCTTAAATGCTATAATTAAAAAATCAATTCAAAAGATCTTCTCCAAATAGAATAGATCAGTCACGATTTTTTATTGATGAAGTGGGAAGGGGATGTTCCATTGTAAATTGTTTCCGTCTATAATTCAGGTCATATATTTAGTCTCCATTAGCTGAAGACAACAAAAGTAATCCAACATTGATAATGTCTTAAAAAGTCTAAAAAATAGTCTTCAGATATTCAAGAAGTCAATTTAGAGGCAGACAAAATAACATAAATAACCTAAATCACAGAGAAAAGCAACACATTTATGTTCCAAATGACTTTTCAAATACACAGATACAAAGTTCAAATGTTATTTATCTTTGTCACTTCTGTTTCATTTCTTCAAAGGCTGATGACTAGTTTCCTGATAGAATATGAAACAGGAACAGGGAGACTGTTACTCATTTCTAAGGGCAGGCTCGGGAACAAAGGCCCGGGAACAAAATCACGTCAAAAAGATATATATTGATACAGAAATATACAAGCTATATCCATGAACTAGAAACAGACTTGAAATATGGAGAAAGAAATGGAAGTTCAGTACGATAAATTCTAACTAGGGTTAAGATTGTAAAAAGTATTATTATTATACAAAAGCTGAAGCAACCACCATCTTTGAAACCTTACAGATCAAATCAAATATTAATCAACAATGATATTGAACAACAACACAAAAATTATATGTCAATTTAATTTCAAAGGAAGGCAGGATAGTTGATTAGTTGGTGGGTTTTCATTGCACCTTTGGCAAAAGTGTGCCAGAGAGGTAAAATTATATTAGAATGCTGAGCAATGAAAATACGCAGAGCTAAGTGAAGCAAGGTGGAGGGTTGATAGCAGAGATTTATTGGCTTTGTAGGGGTGGGTGTAACATGCTGTTGTTATAACTGCAGTGTGTAGGTTCATCATGAGGTTTGTGGGGTGGAAATCATGTTTTGTGATGGTCTTGAAGGGATGAGAATCTGAGAAATAGTCCAAGGAGATCTGTAGAGGCAGGAAAATATAAGAATGTGCTTGTGTTGAAGGAATGAGAATCTGGGAGATAGTCCAAGGAGATCTGTAGAGGCAGGAAAATACAAGAATGTGCTTGTGTTGAAGGAATGAGAGGAGATCTGTAGAAGCAGGAAAATACAAGAATGTGCTTGTGTTGAAGGAATGAGAATCTGGGAGATAGTCCAAGGAGATCTGTAGAGGCAGGAAAATACAAGAATGTGCTTGTGTTGAAGGAATGAGAGGAGATCTGTAGAAGCAGGAAAATACAAGAATGTGCTTGTGTTGAAGGGATGAGAATCTGAGAGATAGTCCAAGGAGATCTGTAGAAGCAGGAAAATACAAGAATGTGCTTGACTATGAGCTGCTTATTGCTCAATGCAAGACTGGAAAATAAGGTTGGGATCTCCTGGATTTGTGGGAACAGTATGAAGAGAGCCTATTTCTGACTGGTGAAAATGGATGATTATATCACGGATGAATGGCAATGATAACATAAAGGAAAGAGGGCAGTCTAAGCTTCTGAGGCACGTTGTTCCCATTTAGATTATCTAATTAATCTAAAGACCAAATATTGTGTTAACATGGACAGAAATATACAATAAAAGTCATCATTTCTAATTGGTCATACACAAATACGACAAACAATCAATAACCGCCATGCAAGTGACTAGTGCACTGTACATACACATACAATGCATACAGTATGTACTTAAAACAAATATTTTAAACTGGATGTGATGTAAAGATATGAGCATCATGATTTTACAAATTTTACTGAAACGAGATTCCCTCTTTAGGATTAAATCCCATATTTTCCTGTAGACAGAACAATGTTTTCTCGCCCATTCTGCATGGGTAGGCCTGTACCATTGATTAAAAAGGGATGTTTTTGATGAACCATCCCTGTAGCCAAACAGTGAGTTTGTTTGTTTGTTTGATGAGGTCTTAACGGCACCACGACAACGAAGGTCAAATTGTGCCTGAGAGGTCAGATCATTTTAGAGGTAGTAAGGAAAGAGACCAGGGAAGAATGAGAGAAATTCAAGAACAAAAGCCAGAAAGCTGTGATCGAGAGAGGAGGTGCATGGGTAAAACTAAAAACAGAGTAGAGAGGGGTGGAAGAGGAGGATTAAATATGGTTGTAGAGGGATGCATGCTGAAGGAAGGAGACTATTTTATCTGGAGGATTTTTGGAAGAACTCAGCAATTGAGTTGTGGGGCGAGAGAAGCTCTGGGAAGGTTGTACAGGGGGCAAGCAAGGAGAACGTGTTGGATTGTAAGGATGCAGTGGCAATTGTTACAGAGGGGTTGGGGGAACCAATAAGGAGGTGGGAGTGAGTGAGGTGGGTGTGACCAATTCTAAGACGGGTAATATGAACGTTGTCGATACGAGAAAGGTTGTTGATGGTGGATTTGATCGGGATTGTGGGCTGGATAACATGGAGTTTGTTATCAATTTGGAAGTTCCATAAGGTTTGCCAGCGGTCACGAACAAGGAGATATACAAATAACAAGGGGTATATGGAGAACGTGACGCTGCCCAGGTGCCCTTTCTTGAAATGTGTGTATCCATTCGAGAAAAATCTTGTCATTGGCTTGTACAAATCATATTGAAAGTTTCTGTTGATGTTAGCAATGTGAGTGTTCCATTTAGATTAGGTGTTATGGCATGTATAGTTAAAAATGTGTATTTAACTGTTTAAAGTTGACGACATTTCCTGTTTAATAGTGGATTAAAGGAATGACACAATTAACCATTCCAGCTTTCCAAATAGGCCACGCCCACCATAGCAACATGGTAACTATGTGGGACAAACAAACCTCAAATCCGCAATTGTGTACGACCAATGTGTTGATATTCAGATGTTCGAGAGGCCTACTGCAAGCTTTGATTCATTTATGGCACCTCTTCAGATCTTTAGAGTTTTTAGCAAATAGAATAAACAAAATTCAGTTTGCTAACTGCTCTGGGTAACAGCAATCAAATTTACAAAGCCTGCTGCGGACCCGTAAGCACAATTTTTGTACACCATTTTGCCATCACTTAGTCTGTGTGTGCAGAAATTTGTTTTGTACAGTAAGTTGCATTGACTACATGAGTGCACACCGTTAGCTAGCTGTACTGTACCAGTACCATAGGATGTTTGCCCCCACTAAGTTACACAGACTTTGTTGCAAGGCAAATTCGAGCGGTGATTGGTTAAAACAAGCTGTCAATCGTTAAACCCTGAAAGGTTAATCAAATTCACAATCAAAAGCATTATCCGAGGGCATTACATTTGGGGTAGCAAAACAGAACCCCTATAATATTAATTTTGCAAAGAACATGCACAGCTGTGATATCTGAAAATATTCCCAGTCATAATTCACACATATCTGGTATGACAGTATATCAAGATCCATTTCTTGAAACTTGAGTGATTCAATTAGGAAACATGAACATCATAATAAGATTTGTTGGCAATGAATACCTCAGATGAAATAGTGCCGGAGTGGTTACATGATATCACAAGAACTTATTAAGAACAAATGGTGCAAGCTAAGAGAATGTAACATAAAGGTGTAAAAAAGATTGGATGAGAGATAATAACAAAGGAGTACTTATTTGCAAGGGCCCAATGCAATATTCTTAATTCAATAGCAATAATATACCAAGTTTACGATACTTAGTATTTCGCCATATAATTTCTCTTTAATCCAATTTTAAGATGTATTTGCATATACAGGGTTGAATTGAGGAAAAGAAGGGCCTGCAGGGCAGTGAGGAGGCTTTTCTGTGCTTGAATTTTGTAGTCACAATGAGGAATAGTGTAAGTAGGTAAATAGCTTGTGAGAATGATTCTAATTAGATCAGACATCATATCATATTATATCAGATCTCCTTTCAATTTTTTCTCCTAAATATTATTCACAATGGTAAGTTCCAACTTTTTTCTTAATAACTTTTATGGGGGCAACCAACGCACCTCTTCCCTCCGGGTCAGGGACTGGTATAATTAAGATAATCTACTGCTGCTGAGTAATACACACAAATTCAGGTCAAAAGTCACCACGAGTTGTAAGCGCATCATCCAGCCCACATGCACAGGCAATTATGACCAGGCTTATCCACTTCAGATTGTGAATACCCTTACAGAAGTATTATCTTGCAGTAAGCTTGCAGCATGCTTGCGACAAGCTAACATTTTTAGCTTGCGCAAGCGTGCTGTGAGATTGCAGCAAGCTTGTATTTGGAACAAATTAGCTTGCGCAAGCTATCAAAAACTATCTGTAAATATCTACAATGTTAGCTTGTGCAAGATAGCAAGTAATTTTAAATACTAGCTTGCAGCATGCTTGCTGCATGCTTGCAGCACACTAGCGCAAGCTTGCAGCACACTTGCGCAAGCTTGCAGCATGCTTGCGCAAGCTAAAAATTGTTAGCTTGTTGCAAGTGTGCTGCAAGCTAAAATTTCTGAAAGGGTAGTACAAATCAAGAGATCAAATAACACCTCTATATAACAATAAGGGAATAACTTGCACAAACGAAGCTGCTTATAATGCTTCTCAAATTGTCTGAATCGCTGCCTCCTGCAAATAAATCTTTTAGTAAACAGAAATATCAAAATGACAATCTACAACAGACAAAGGGCAATTTTCTAAAGGATGTTGAACTGATGATTTATTCCTCAATCAGTGGATAATACTTTTTAAAAACGCCTTTTCCATAAACACGTTGATCAATTTTCCCACACATACCTCCTAAGAAAACAGTTGTAGTCTTCAATCATTAAAATTTCATAAAAGAAGAAAAAAAATTTCCCATTTGAAATGATACAGATAAGTTTAAAACTGGATCTGTTAACTGCATGACCTGTGAGTGGGAGGTTTGTGAAACAGGAAGGAACGTTTGTCTTTGAAGTAAAATGTATACTAGTTTGAATAATAGGATACAAAGCTGTTTTGACAAGTTCATTGGCACAAAATCCATGACATTAGAAACAAAATTTGATAAGTGTGAATATACGGTCAAATCAAGCATTAGTGGATCCCGAGAAGGTCTATGGCAATACAAATCATACATGATTTATACATCCTGTGAACCTGTATGTGGGTGATGCAGGTGGGTGTGGATAGGTGTTCTGCTTCAGATTGTATGTGGGCATTATTGATGGGGAGAAGTTCTTCTTGGATTTTGTTTCATTTGATTACTATTATCTTTATTTCTACTATTATTTTTATTTCTACTATTATCTTTATTTCTACTATTATCTTTATTTCTACTATTATCTTTATTTCTACTATTATCTTTATTTCTACTATTATCTTTATTTCTACTATTATTTCTTTATTTTATTTCTACTTATCTTTATTTCTATTTATCTTTATTTCTATTATCTTTATTTCTACTATTATTTCTTTATCTTTATTTCTACTATTATCTTTATTTCTACTATTATCTTTATTTCTACTATTATCATAATTATCTTTATTTTACTATTATCTTTATTTTACTATTATCTTTATTTCTACTTTATCTTTATTTCTAAGTCTGCTTTATTTCTACTATTATCTTTATTTCTACTATTATCATAATTGATGTTACATTGATTTTTGTACAATTGTATTGAAGTCTGCTCCTCATGTCAGTCCTAATGTTTCAACTGATGAGTTATTTATGCATCAGATAATTTGTCCTCAAGGGTATTATATACATTTACAATTAAGTCCCATTTCTAATAAGTCTTCAATTTTGATGTGTTTTTCTTGTATTATATATTTTTGGGTATCATGTTTATTTTGGCTCATTTGCTTTAAAATTAACTCTTCTTTACCTTATTGATATGGTTTATATATGAACATATTTGTGTCTCTCAGTAGGTTTACCATATTTACTGAAATATAGTTAATCAATCACAGTCGATTAAGCACTTTATCAATCAACCAATCAATCAATCAATCAATCAAATTAAAATGCCAAGTTAAAATCCAATACAGTACGGCAATAATGTTTTCGAATCAAAAATATTTCAACAAGTGTTTTTTTTTGTGTGTGAAATGCTTCAAAAACACTACCTTGCAAAGTATCAAGGACCACATCCCCACCCCACTCTCGCTGTCATCGTCCATATGCAAATGAGACAAAAATCATATAAATGTAGATTAGCCAAACAAGAACAAGATTGTTTCTCTAAACAAGCAAGAAAAGTAATGCAACACATGCGCATAAACATCCACTAATTTCAACCTTTAAAAAGGTACAACAGACTGTAAATGGAGAAGAATTAAATTCATATAATTTCCTGAGGTACAAACTTTGACAACACACATCAATAATTCAACCTTGTTCTTTTAAAATGAGGGAGCTATTTAGAAATGAGAATGGCTTAAAAAAGAACACATGGCCACCCACACAAATATTGATCTTGTTACTTATTACTACAAACATAGATTAGAGCATGTTGAATGCATGTGGATAATAATTAGTAGTAACATTTAGATGAAAATTGCATGATGACAGAATCAATTATGGAGTAATCAGTCAGGAGCTTCTTACACCTGTAGATGGGGGTTTAAGGTATATTAGTTCAATTCTTTCAATAAAATCTGTGTAAACAAATACAAGTTTTACATCTACTGTTTCTAAATTTGACATCTGCTGCTTAAGTTTAAGACATCATTATGCAAATTTTACATTTACTGTTAAATTGTACGGCATCTTTATGCACATTTCACATCTCCTCTTTAATTTTAAGGTATTAGTATGCACATTTCACATTAAGTGTTGAATTTTAAGGCATTATTATGCACATTTTACATCTACTGTTGAATTTTAAGGCACCATTATGTACATTTTATATGTAATGTTGAATTTTAAGGCATAAAACTTTTACATCTACTGTTAAATTTTAAGGAATCATTATGGAATGTTTTTATCTACTGTTGAATTGCAAGGCATCGTTGTGCACATTTTACATCTCCTCTTGAATTGTAAGGCATCAGTATGCACATTTTACATTATGTGTTGACATTTTTTAAGGCATTATTATGCACATTTTATATCTACTGTTGAATTTAAAGGCATCAGTATACATAATTTACATCTATTGTTGAATTTTAAGACATGATTATGCTAATTTTATACCTACTTTGGAATTTAAGATATCATTATGCAAATTGTATATTTGTATAACTACTATTGAATTTTGAGGAATCATTATGGATATTTTATCCCTACTGTTGAATTGTAAGGAATCAGTATGCAAAGTTTACACGTACTGTTGAATTTTAAAATACCATTATGGAAATTTGACATCTATTGTTGAATTTTGAGGCACCACTATGCCAATTTAAGATGTACTCTTGAATTTTAAGGCATCATTCAGACATGTGAGTGATGTTTTATGAAAGTAGCAATGATCAATTTTCTCATCAAATTAGTTAAGTATTGTCAATTATGCAGAAAATAGGTGAAATTAGCTTAGAAAATAGCTGCAATTAGCTAAATAGCTGATGTCACACATGCTGAAATGAATCAATTTTCTCATCAAAATAGCTAAGTATTGTCAATTATGCAGAAAATAGGTTAAATTAGCTTGGAAAAAAGCTGCTATCAGCTAAATAGCTGATGTCACACATGCTGAAATGAATCAATTTTCTCATCGAAATAGCTAAGTATTGTCAATTATGCAGAAAATAGGTGAAATTAGCTTGGAAAAAAGCTGCAATCAGCTAAATAGCTGATGTCACACATGCTGAAATGAATCAATTTTCTCATCAAAATAGCTAAGTATTGTCAATTATGCAGAAAATAGGTGAAATTAGCTTGGAAAAAAGCTGCAATCAGCTAAATAGCTGATGTCACACATGCTGAAATGAATCAATTTTCTCATCAAAATAGCTAAGTATTGTCAATTATGCAGAAAATAGGTGAAATTAGCTTGGAAAAAAGCTGCAATCAGCTAAATAGCTGAAGTCTCACATGTCTGATCATTATGAACATTTTACATCTACTGTTGAATTGCAAGGCATCATTATGCAAAGTTTACATATACTGTTGAATTTTAAGGCATCATTATGCAAATTTGACATCTTTTGTTGAATTTTAAGGCATTATTAAGCAAATTGAGAACTATTGTCCAAATTCAAGGCACCATTATGCAAATTGAATGTCTACTGTTGAATTTTAAGACATTAGGCAATTATGCAAAGTTTACATCTACTGTTAATGTTTAAGGCACCATTGTGCAAATTTGACATCTATTGTTGATTTTTAATGCATCATTATGCATTTGACATCTATTGTTAAATTCTAAGGCATCATTATGCAAAATTTACATCTACTATTGAAGCTTTAGACAGCATTATTTAAATTTGACAGCTATTGTTGAATTCTAAGGCATTATTATGCAAATCTAACATCTAATTTTGAATTTATAAGGCACATTATTGAAATTTTACATCTAATGTTGAATTCTAAAGCATCAGTATGCAAATTTTATATCAACCATTGACTTTTAAGGCACATCTGTATACACATTTTACACCTACTGTTGAATTTAAGTTATCAAAATCATTATGCAAATTTCTGGTGGATGAGTGCACAGCTCCTCTATTTCCTTATTTTATCTCTGAGTTAAAAATAAGCCACACCCATCATAGCAACGCGGTAACTAGGTGGGGCAAACAAACCTCAAATCTGAAATTATGCACAATGCATTGACATTTGGATGTTCATGTGGCCTGCCGTAAAATTTTATCTATTTATGGCACTTCTCCCAATCTTTAGAGTTTTTTGCCAAAGAAATAAACAAAATTTCGTTTGCTTACCTTTCTGGGTATCGAGAATCGGATTTACAAAGCATGTAAGCGCAATTTTTGTTCATCATTTTGCCGTAACTTAGTCTGTGTGTGCAGAAATTTGTTTTATACTGTATATTACATTGACTTCATAGGCGCGCTCTGCTAATGTAGCTAGCTATACTGTACCAGTATCGCATAGGATATTTGCCCCATTTAGTTATGCAGATTTTGTTGCTAGGCAAATTCGTATGGTGATTGGTTGAAAAAGCTGTCAATCATCTAACTCAGATAGGTTAATTAACTGCCTCTAGCAAAGCTAATTTTTTTAATTATTCTTAATTATCAAATTGCTATTTTCAAACTAATATGTTTGTTTGTTTGTTTGTTCAGTATATATAGCACAGTGGTTTGTTCAGTATATATAGCACAGTGACAGGTGGAGTCAAACATGCCAAACAAAGGTCAAAAGAAATCAGAATGCTATAGGAAATGGATAAAGAAGATAAATATGAAGGCTAAGTGAGGTATGAGATAGGAGAAAAGTGTAAGAGAGGTCAAACATTAAAGACAATTTTACTCAGACGAAAATGTTTTTTTTTATAGGTAATTAATTAACATAAAATTTACTCATGTCCACAGACCTTTCACAGTTTGCATTTTAACACACATTTTTTGTATGCAAGTCATCACATACAATAGCATTGTATTGACTTTTGTGTTCTGGCAGTCTGGTGATCAATAAGTTTGTTTTTCTTGTTTGGTGTTGTGCCACCTCGCCATACAACAAACCATCAAATTTCCCAAGGGTGCTTTCCACATCAAGAGAGAAAACTGGGTCAATGGATTGGAAAGAAGAAGGGTACAATTAATCCCTGCCTGCCTAGCTCTCTCATTTCTTTCCACATTTTCCAAGCTGGGTTAAAATTAATCCTAAATCACAATTACTTGAATTCTCGTCCACAACTGTTTACATTTTTGCGAAGTGGATGCAACTAAACTTTTTACAAACAAAATGATATGATTTCTAGGAATTGTGATGACCTGACATACTTTTTGGAAACACATGTCGATAAATCTTTACAAAAGTTTCCTGTTTGTTTCATCATATAATAACACATGTAACTAGAATATTAGCACTCTCTAGAGCGTATACTTCTACCCCATTGCAATTCTAACATGCCTAGAATAATTGTAGAGTTCATTTGATCCCCATACCCAATATAATCTACCTCAGAAATCCTAGGCCCACCAAGATTCATCCCAAAGTTTTGATTTGTAATAAACATTTGCAATCTGAACACTTTAGGATTATCTTCTGACTGGATTTCTTGCAAGGCCATACCATTGTTTTCAGTTTTATTCAAGTGAGGCATCATTGTTTGAATTCTTTTCAGCCAGGATTCACATTCCATCATTTTCCATTCATGGCAAAATCATTTGTTTAATTAATTTTGTTTCCTGAGAACACTTGATGTAAGTCTCTTTGAGTCCAGAAAATGTATTGTTTGGATCTTTATTCAGAGCGTAAAGTCATGTTCAGCACATTCCATTGGAAAGTTTTAATTTAGTCTTGACAACTTGGTCTTGACAGATCTCATCCTTATACATCCCCACCCCTCAATTTCTGCCCTTCACCTTTTCCAATTAGTCCCAAATTGTTATCATTTCTTTATAAAACAGTAGCAAAAGCACACACCAAATTGAATAAAAATCCAATCATCAGTTCTAGAGATATCTTGATGACAGACAAACTCACCTTAAAATGTCCCCACCCCTCCATTTCCCTGTTCCAATATGTCTGAAAGTTGAATCACTTCTGCACCCTTTCCCTGATCCAATATGTCTCTAATTTAAATCACTTCTTCATTAAGAAAAAAACCACACACCAAATTCAATCCAAATCCAATCATCAGTTCTTGAGATATCTTGATGACAGACAAACAACAAACACTGGCGAAAACATAAGCTCCTTCCAACTTCGTTGGCGGAGGAATCAAAATAGGGAGCTCATGTTTTGAAATATAGCTCGTCCCTACACATTGATAGTACATAAACATAATGTGACATGTACGTAGATTAAGGAAATGCTTTAATATCTTGTTTGCTTTTGATCATGAACACCCTTTTCTGAAATAAGTGGTTTAACATGCAACCCTTATAGAATTGTAAACTCACTTTTAAGCTCAGCGAGAGCTTACTACAAGCTTCACAATTCGAACCTTTCTGAAGGTATAATTACAGAACAAGCTTAAAGAGGGCATGACATGAAAAATAAAAACTGAGTTTATATAACAGTTTTGCATAGTTCATTATTATCAAAAACATAATATTCCATTAAAAGTCCCGATAAGGAATCATTCCCTTACAGAAATATTACCTTGCAGCACTCTTGCAGCACCCTTGCAGCACGCTTGCAGCACGCTTGCAGCACGCTTGCAGCATGCTTGCAGCACACTTCCAGCACGTTTGCAACAAGCTAACAATTTTAGCTTGCGCAAGCATGCTGCAAGCTTGTGCAAGCATGCTGCAAGCTTGCACAAGCATGCTGCAAGCTAGTATTTGGAACAAATTAGCTTGTGCAAGCTAGCAAAAACTATCTGCAAGCTTGCGCAAGCTAGCAAAACTTTATGCAATCTAACACAAGCTAACAAATATTTTATGCTAGCTTGCACAAGCTAGCAAGCTAGTATTTGTTCCAAATGCTAGCTTGCAGCATGCTTGCACTAGCTAAAAATTGTCGACTTATCGCAAGCGTGCTGCAAGCTAAAGTTTCTGTAAGAGTTTGCATGAAAAAATTGAAACTAATCAAGTAATCAAAGCTTCTGACAATGCAAGAATTAAAAACGTCTCAATGACGTGTGACGTCACTCACAGAATGATCTCATCAGCTAATTTGAACATAAATACAAATACAGTGCTATAATTCCATAAGCCAAGTTTCTCCTTTGCGTCACGATTCCTGTTCTTCAGAAGACATTCATATATCAGGCCGTTTCTGATGTAGATAAATGATCTTAATCAATATAGATATGTTTGCAATAATTAAAAGTCAAGTCAAAACTTTAAAAGCCTGTTAAAATTCGCAACTTAAAAATTTCATTTTGGAACAAATCAATGTACTAAGTCAATAGGTGATTATAACATTTAGGTTTCATATTAGAGTTTACTGTGTTAGGCTGCTGCTGAGCAGGGAAAATTCGGAACGTAATTTGGTTTCCACCTATAATTTCTATTGTAAGAACTTATACATCGTGATAAGTTTTGCTACATTAAAATATATGATATTATTGTATGAAATGTCAAATGAAGAAAAACATTTAATGCCGTCATGTTTACTTCCAAGTTTCAGTGTTAGGCCCAAGGTTAGACACGGGCTTTGCTAAACTTAGGCCAAATCATTACAGCATTTCAAAAAGGGATGATATATCTTCATGAAACTTAAAAATTATTACGTATTTGAATATATGTTTAATAAAATAATTAAAACTTGGTAAGAAATGTTTTGTTGAAAAATCTTTCTACACCTAGTGTAAATGCGACAAATTTCAAGGAACACACACGATAACATTAGGCCTATGTTGTTTGCATGATGTGAAAGGTAAGTGTCTCAAGATTTGTTCTGGGAGTGATGTCATAACAAGTTCACCAATATTTACGAGCAAGAACATGAGCTGATGAGAGCGAATACTATATTTGCTTTTCCACCAATTTATGCTATTACAAAAAGCACAAATTTTGAAATAGTTCTCTATCAAATTTTCCAAATAACCAAGTGAGTCTTTTTGTCATGCCCTTTTTCAATGTCACACAAAAAGTCCAGACAAAATCAGTCAAAAATTAATCATCTGTTTTACAGCCTTTTGAATTTTCATACATCATCTTGAATGACTGATATAATAAAAGAAGTTATAACGAATTACAATAAGATTCTGAACTGTTTCCCCTTCATACATTTTTTTTTTTTTTTTTTTTTTTTAATGTTAAAAAATTATCCAAGGTTCATCAGAGCCAACTAATTTTTAAAATGTTCGACTACGGAGAAATAAAAATAAAACATTAATAACATGTACTAAAATAAACATGGCACATGAAGGCAAAGTATCATATGTATTGAAAAATCATGGAACTTAATCAGCCATGAATTAGTGCCGCAAGAGGAATTTTACAATATTTGAGAAATTCTCAACGCTACCAGTCCTTTCAAAAAAAGCTTTTGGAGTGCTTAATTGTTTACTTCATGCGTATGAAGTGAATGTGTTCTACTTGTTACCTTTTCTCCTGAAAAGCAGAAGAAATCATCTTTCACAAACTCCTGAAACAGCGTAAATTTGTATCTTTTCACTTAATCACAAAATTAGTGGGTGCATCACACGGTCTTGACTAATCAAAAGTTATGACTAACAAAATTCCCAAACAGCTTCAAATGTAATATATATATATATATATATATATATATATATATATATATATATATATATATATATATATATATATATATATATATATATATATATATATATATATATATATATATATATATATATATATATATATATATATATATATATATATATATATATATATATATATATATATATATGTATATATATATATATATATATATATATATATATATATATATATATATATATATATATATATATATATATATATATATATATATATATATGTATATATATATATATATATATATATATATATATATACATATGTATATATATATATATATATATATATATATATATATATATATATATATATATATATATATATATATATATATATATATATATATATATATATATATATATATATATATATATATATATATATATATATATATATATATATATATATATATATATATATATATATATATATATATATATATATATATATATATATATATATATATAAAGACATTCACTCACCCAACTCAAACACACAGCATAAAAAAATAAAATAAAGAAATGAAATTAATTCCTCACAATAACTTAATTCATACACAATAGACATTCACCAACCAGAATAACTTAAGCTTCAAGAACTGTTGCTCAGATACCAGTCTTTGTTTCATTTTTTCAATGAGTAAAGGGAATTATATCTCAGCTTGTAGAATTTTGTTGTACTTCATGCACATATTACTGAATAATCTCACCAAATTTGCCTGAAGCTATCTGTTAGATTAATAAAATGCGATAATGAAAAAAAGTTTGAAGAAACATTTTTTAATTCATGTACATTTTGTAAAGAGATAGTTGGAAATATTATTGCTAAACTTAAAATTTGTAAGATGCACTTTTCTGATGTCATGAAAATATCTCACATTCTTTAGTTCATTCAATGTCATCGATCAAAATGTTTTACAGATAATCTTAGAACTTGAAATAATATGATTCATTATCAAATACACATTGTATCAATAATAAACTACAGTATCAACCTTTCTATCCCATCCTTTACAAAACGAAATGTTGCCCTCTTTTACCTTGATCACTTGCAGTTTCACACACAGTCAAGTATTTAAAGCTTTAATCTCAACAGTTATCAAATAGCAACAGCTCCACCCTTTAAACCAAGTAGCAGCAGCAGCCCTAACAGTAACAGCAATCTGAATTTTATCTCACAGTAGAGACAACGAAGTACTTCTCTTGTGTATGTAAAGGACACGAACACACCCCTGGAATTCCCACAGAACAAAAAAGGAGGTAACTCTGAGTTTAAAGAAATATTCCCATGGTTTATTGTAAAATGTCCATGTTTTTTTTGTAATATTCCCATGTTTTTTTGTAATATTCCCATGTTTTTTTTTTTTTTTTTGTAATATTCCCATGTTTTTTTTTGTTTTTTTTTGTAATATTCCTATGTTTTTTTGGTTGTAATCTTCCCATGTTTTTTTGCTTTGTTTTTTTGTAAAATTTTATTTGAAATAGCATGGCTTATTTAGTACGGTATGATGAATTTGTGTTTGATGATGTCACAGAGTCAATTCCATTGCAAATGTTTATTCATCTCTATGGATGTTAATTGGTTGTTTCTGTATAATTAAAAACAATTTTCCAAAAGTTACTGAAGTAGGGTATATTTGGCAATGTATATAAATACCTAAGTTTCATCAATTTATTTTTCTAGCAGGTTTTACTAATAAAAATGGATGATAGATTTTAATGAAATACATCAACTTTGTGGGAGAATGTGTTGCTGTGATGTGATACTGAGCCTTTTCCTATTCATTTATTGGCATTTTTTGTGAACCCTAAATTTGAATATCTCCTGTTAGAAATAACATATCAACATGATTTTGTACTAAATTGTTTCTCAAATTTGTCTCTTTTTTGTTAGAGGTTACGAATTAATATTTTTTAAAGATTTAAAACACAGATAGATGCCATAATTGGTTTAAAAAATCCATTACAAATCATTACAATAGCAGCAACCAAAATTTCATCAAAAACAATTAAGACTTGATAGCTCTCAATTGACCATTTGCAGGGGTGAAAAAATTCTTTTTTGATGCTAAATTTGATATTTATAAGTAGGAAAACGTATCCTATTTCTAAAACAATTTTTTTCTTCTTTGATCTCCGAGTTCATTCTAATGGAAAGGATTAGGATGTTCTAAATACCTAAATAGAAACTAATCATTTTCATTGAATTCAAAATTTCTTTAAAGAAAATTAAATATACTATTTTCAGCAATCAAAGACTGTTCTTCTCAGAATGTTACATGAATTAGAAAAATAACATCATTTTGAGTAACTGTCCTTATCTGTAACTGTCCTTATCTGTAACTGTCCTTATCTGTAACTGTCCTTATCTGTAACTGTCCTTATCTGTAACTGTCCTTATCTGTAAGTGTCCTTATCTGTAAGTGTCCTTATCTGTAACTGTCCTTATCTGTAACTGTCCTTATCTGTAACTGTCCTTATCTGTAACTGTCCTTATCTGTAACTGTCCTTATCTGTAACAGTTCTTATCTGTAACTGTCCTTATCTGTAACTGTCCTTATCTGTAACTGTCCTTATCTGTAACTGTCCTTATCTGTAACTGTCCTTATCTGTAACTGTCCTTATCTGTAACTGTCCTTATCTGTAACTGTTCTTATCTGTAACTGTCCTTTTCATAATAAATTATCAATGTCACTAGTCTTTGTTGGTGAGCTTGGTTTTAATTCACTCCACTCTGATGATCTCAAAGACTGACAAATGATTGTTTGTTTGATGAAGGCTTAATGGCACCGCGACAGCGAGGGTCAAATTGTGCCTGAGAGGTTAGATCATTCTAGAGGTAGGAGGGACAGAAAGCAGGGGGAGATTGAGAGAAATACGAGAACTACAAGTCAGAAAGCTGGGATTGAGAGGGGAGGTGCATGGGTAAAGAAGAAAAAAAACAATGTAGAGAGAAGGGGGTGGAAAAGGAAGACTAAATATGGTTGTGGAGGGAAGCATGATGAAGGAAGGAAATAATTTTACCCAAAGGCTTTTTCTGGGAGAGCTTGGCTATTGAGTTGAGGGGAGCGAGGGAAGCTCTGGGAAGGTTGTACGGGAAATAGGAAGGGGGGGGGGGGATGTGATGGACTGTGAGGGTGCAATGGCAATTGTTGCAATGGAACATGTCAAATAAAATGAAAGCTTCCATTTTGGAAGTTGAAGCCCACATTGCACTTTGAGAAAGAACTTAAAATGACTATTTTGCACCAACAACCTTCGTGTGTTTTGTGCAATTAACCAAGGGCACATAGAACTACAGCTTTGCATCATTCCTCTCAGCCCTAAAGTTACATTTCATTTGACCTAACTAAAACTGGATTCCCAAAAATTTTCTTGGTGTAGCCCCTATAACCTTGAGTACTGGGTAAAGGTCATTTCTTTGCAAATCTTATTTAATGCCTATATCAGGTAAGAATGTTCTTCAACTTGAAATTGACATACCATGCAAAATGTTGTCAAGGTTTTGGTAATTTCAAACTTTGTTTTTGTTTTTCGCAATCAGCATTTGCCATAGAGTTTGTAATTTCCAAATGTAAACCCACCCCTCACCCAAAAGTCTTTAGAAAAACTGTTCTTTTAGTCAATTCTACTGTAGACCTGATGCCTTTTTAATTCTTTCCTTAATAGAAAGTGAAGCAAATTAAATCCCTCCCAAATGAACGCCTCTAAATCTCTCGAGGGGTATGCTGATCTTAAACAAAAAAAATCTTTGAAGTGAAATTCAATTCTGCTGATTCATATAATTGCTGCATGAACCTTTTCCTGTTTCATTATTTCTACTGTCTCCTAAGGGATGGTAGAATTACTGCAAAATTTCAACTTACTCTCATGATATCAAATACAAGTTTTCACTATAAATTAAGGCAGTATCAGACAACTGAGTAACATTGCCTATCATCGCCTTTTGTGATGGATGCTGAAAAGCACCAAAAAAAAAAAACCCAGGGGATATGCGAGCAACAATCACGGAAAAACTTAAGACAAAATGAAAACTCTTAAAGAAGGAATTCTAGAGAAGAGAGATTGTCTAAAAGGTTTTTAGGGATGCTGTCATGCACAAGCAAGTGATGAACGGTTTGTAGAATCAATCAGTAAGGAGCACTGTAATTGCTTCTTCATTTGCCAGATAGACACTAAAATGAGCTAATACCCGGTCTTTAATATCTTCTAATAAGCTTCTTTATTTTCTGAGAGTTGGTCCAAGTTTTAAACGCGCACTTGGCTGGAATGTGAGAACGTATAGTCTCTAGAATATTTGAATATGCTTTCTTATGAGTGATGGTTAACCTTTGACAAGAAAGTTCAAATCAACTGTTAACATTTCGGTTTACTCAATTCATTTTACAATGACATCAGTATCAAAATAAAACCTCTGTTATTTCAAAATTTTCAAGAATTGGCCAAAAAAGAGTACCTTCACTTTTGACTGGGAGACGGCCCCTTTAACAGCTACAAACGTCTAATAGCTGTTCTTGTGAAAAGGAATTTGTTGTTGCATCTTTTCTTTACTAGCTTGTACAAGCTTGAATTCTATTACCCCTTCTGCAGATTTTAATATAAATTAAAGTCGGTTGACGGGCGCCTACAGTCATTGGCACTGCAAAAGGTCATCTTTAGAGGCACAGAAAGCCCTTTTCTTGCCATGCCTAAAATGAAATGTAATTCAGACACAGCCAGACGCAATCCTAGTTGTAATCCCAAGAGAGAAGTCGCACCATCCATTTCATCATCCAGTGCTCTGTCAGTTAACATCTTTATTTCAAACATTTCTACAAAAGATACTTCAAGTGAAACAGTAGTCTAGCTGCTACCTTAAAAGGGGTTTTAAAGTTGGCTCATACAGTAAGTGTTACTCCGTTAAAAGACCACGGTATAGTTTTATGTCTGTATGCACCAAAGGGCAATAGATGACCACAAGTGTATACCCGTCTGTATGCACCAAAGGGCAATAGATGACCACAAGTGTATACCCTGCAAGCTTTGAAACTAGTCTGTCAATTTTAAGGAAACTTTTCCAACCAACCAGCAAAATTCTCTTAAAGTTGGTATAAATTCACAAAAACTAAAATGCTTACATAATTTTGCCAACTAATACAAGCTATTCTTTTAAAAATAGCCGTAAAAAATAACAACAATCTGGAAAAAATGCTTGATGACCATTTTTTAAATAATATTTTGCTTTAGAATATTTAGCAATAAAGGTGGTTGGATATTCATGTTGGCCTAAAAAAAGTCCATGTACTTAGCCTGCAGAGTTCCCATTACAGATACAAAAAAAATATAACAAAAAATACTCAATTAAAATTCCTGAATTAGGTATAATTTGTCTGAAATGTTAAAACTAACTTGGATGTGCTTGATGAAATAAGGAAATAGCTAGCAATAAAAAAAAAATAGCTGAAGTTTGGAATTTCATTTACTCTTTTTTTTTTTTTTGCACTTCACTCCAACAGCTCACACACCCCCCATGCACACACACATTGCACTAATAAATAAGATAAACCTTCCACCTATCCCAACCCTTCTCCACATCCGATCCTGAGAGCCTAGCTATCCGATCATTATTAACACTATCAGTTGATGCACTTTCCATGGCAAAAACCTGGTTCAAGATCTTACATGTTGCTTTTAATCTCTTTAAAATATTGATTCAACCCTCCCCCTCCCCCTAAGAGCAAAACACTTTAATTGTAAAATTTACAAACTTATTACTTACCTATTCAAGAAAAAGCCAGGAAAAGATTGGGCATGGAAGAGAAAGAAAGAGCAAAACAAAATATCAATATGCACAAACATGTATCGTGGGATTTCATATTTTCATATCAACCAGTAAAATTTCTAATTAACACACAGTGACAAGGAGTATAAGGCTCCGTACATACAATCCCAAATTTTAAGCAAAACCTTCCACTACTGTCCAAAGAAGCATAGAAAAATTTGCAAAACTGAACCCCCATTGTAGTTCTGAGGCTGCGCTATATCCATGTAAAACTTATGAAGAGTATGTTAGCTTTCTTCACCATTTTGTTTCTTTTGAAGTCCTATTTTTTAATATAAGATGGACATGCTTGACTTCTGAACTAATCCTTTTATAGAATAAGATGTTTAAATGCTCTCTTCACCATTTTGTTTGCGACGACAACGAGGGTCATCACCTGCGTATTCGGTTATAATAGTAACAATGCTATCACGAAACGCTTAATACGACCCGGACGAGAACACAGGTACGATGTAAGACAGACATAACATTGACAACCAAGTCAATGTCCACGGCCTTTGATAACTAGTTGTGGTACACTGGCGTGTCTACCCGACCCAGGCTTGAATCCAGGGCGCCGTGGTTTGTAGACAGGTATGATAACCGCTACACCACACTACGTAGATACCATTTTGTTTCTTTTGAAGTCCTTTTTTTTATAAGATGGTCATGCTTGACAACTGAACTAATCCTTTAACAGAATAAGATGTTTAAATACTTTCTTCACCATTTTGTTTCTTTTGCCACTGAACTAATCCTTTAACAGAATAAGATTTTTGAATGCTTCCTTTACCATTTTGTTTTTTTGAAGTCCTCTTTTATATAAGATGGACTTGCTTGACCACTGCACTAATTCTTTAACAGAATAAGATTTTTGAATGCCTTCTTCACCATTTTGTTTTTTTGAAGTTCTCTTTCATATAAGATGGGACTTGCTTGACCACTGAACTAATCCTTAAAGGTTTTAATAGTGGACTACAAACTGGTGGAGAGCTACAAGCACGATCATCTTTTCTGTAACGGTTATAGGCAAACATAGTTTCAGTGTGTTTTACGAATAACTTCTCCTTATCACTATTTTAAATGCTCAAACTTTGACAGTTTGGGAGCAACCCGAAAAACTAGGTACTTTGAAATACCCAAAAAATTGGGTACTTTTATGTATTACGTCATCGCATGAGCCTACACATTTGACTAGTCCACACTAAACATATGGGGTGTCTAAATTTCCGCTCCTGATTGCCCAAATTTCAATGAATATCCTGAAATTTTGGAAACGGATAGTAAATAGATATCAAAAACTTTTTGCCGCTGCTTTTTGAATTCATTGCCGCCTTTTTGAGAAAATGAACGAAATAGACTGCCCATCATCTGTTTTATTGATTTTCTCAAAAAGGCAACCGTTAATTTCAAAAAGCAGCGGTAAAGCGTTTTGAATATCTTACTATCAGTCTCTAACATTTCAGGATATCCATTGAAATTTTGGACAATCCGGAGCGAAAATGAAAAACCCCATATGTTTAGTGTGGGCTAGTCAAATGTGTAGGCTCATGCGATGACGTATTACATCAAAGTACCCAATTTTGTGGGTATTTCAAAGTACCCAGTTTTTCGGGCTGCTCCTGAACTGTTTGATAACCAAATCGTATCTCCTGGCTCGAAAAGTCACATAAATCATGAACCCACTACTGTACCATCTTTCAATGTAAGGGCTATAACTCCACAAATTTCTGCCCAAACCTGGCAAATTTTTGTAAGGGCTATATGCAAACGTAGCTTCAGTGAGTTTTATAAATATTTTACAAGTTATTTATTTTTTCAAGTCAAAAGTTTATAACCAAATCAATAGATCTCCAGCTCGAAAAGTCACATAAATCACGAACCTCCATCTTTCAATTTCACGCTATACAGACTCCATAAATTTCTGCCAAAACCTGGCAATCTCATTCCAAAGTAATTTACCAGTAATCAAGTGCAAAGCCTATCTTTCTAAGATCATCTCCCAGGCACTCACCAACCAATTTAATTGTGTTTCACATTAAGAAAGACATTTTGACATTGATAGTATTCTTCAGTTCAATTACGCACACTAGGTTTAAGTGTCCTTCTCTCTTAGTTTTATAAAGTAAACCCAGATAATTTTGCAGGTTTTCAGAGAAATAGACACGTGTCCAAACTTGCAAGGAAAAAAGAGATATCCAAGTTAATTTATGCATAATAGTAATTTAATTGGAAGTGAAAACATCATTGGAAAAAATTTGAAGTTTTTCTGCATGCTCCCTATAATTTGTCTGTTTTGACATAGTAATGAACGTGCGAAAGTAGTTTTTTTGAATGTGCAAAAGCAGTTTTTCGTTTTGACATAGTGACGAATATGCAATTAACAAAGTTTAATTGCAAATTACTGTGATTATAAAGTATCTGTTTCTTGTGTTTGTATCATTTACAAATCATTTACAGTTTCAACAATTTGTTATTTATAGAAAACGAGGAAAATAAACCTATAAATGATAGTAATATGCGTTTAATGACATTCGCCACTATCATGACTATGTCAAAATGAGACATTCTTAACTAAACAGCTTCTATTTTCAAAATGCATTTCTATTGTCAAAATGGACTGGAGTAAAGCTTCCACATTTTACTCTTCTTTTTTTTGGTACTTTATAAACTATGTACCAGAATAGCAAACAAGAATTTTGTTAGCTATTCTGGTACAGAGTTTTTTTAAGTACTGAAAAAGGAGTATAATGGTAATTTGTAATTTGAAGGCTTTATTCCAGTCCATTTTGACAATAGAAATCCATTTTGTAAATAGAAGCTGTTACTATGTCAAATGGGGATGAATTGATGTCCTTATTATGCAGAATGGATAAATAGTTATTGATTAAATAGAAGAATATGTATTTTCATTACTCTTAATTATGAAATAGAAAGACACATGAAAATCATATGAGTTCTCCTTCAAGTTCATAGGAGCTAAATCTATAACTCCTACTAGCTCATGATGAGTTTAGACCCTCTTGTGGTGAGCTTGTTCTTGTCTTAATGTGAGCTGAATCATTATGAAATAGTAAACAAGTATTGCTAACAAGCTCATCGTGGTAAAATACAGGGAGTTCGACATCTCTGGAAGGGATGCAGAATGTAACACCACCGGTAAAAATGTCTGAGATTTATCCAATTAGGTAATACATCCCATTAGAGATTATGCAGTAACAGAATTTGACGTGAGTAGAAATATGAAAACAAATTCACTTGTGTTCACTATTACACAACATATGCACTAGCTGTTACTTAACTCTGCTGATTAAAAAACTCCATTTTTCCCCATTTTATTTCTTAATGTAGCAGGAAAGGAAAAGGCATGCTAGGTGCAGTAAAGCAATGTAGCGTAAACAAGACTTGCTTGGCAGCACCTTAATAAAGATTCCTTAAACTGCAATAAAGTGGATAACTCAAAAGTATTAATCTAAATACAGAAATACATTACACTACCCCTCAGCAGAGCAGTTGGCTTTTAACTGTAACTATATAGCAGTCATAAAAACAATAAAGGAAATGAAAACTTAAGACGGCTATAATGAAAATGAAGGGAAACTCAGTCGTTGATGCATGTGCTCAAGCCTCGCTGGTGATCTGTAGTGTTTAATGATACATGTAGGCACAAATTTCTCGCACAGATATAGGAGTCTTATTAACATTTTGTGCCTTATCACTGTAAAGGAAGAGATAAGACTCAAGTATTTTGCACTACCTCTAGCTAACAAACATACTTCCATGAATCAGACGTTTGACCGTGTGCCCTGATTTCAGAACACCAAAAACAAACCAAAAATACAATTCTGAAAAAGGGGTTTTGGCGCCAGCTGAATTCACTTGAGAAAGTTTTAACATTGCAGTTATATTTTTGCAAACAATCTTCATGCGCTTCTTCAAAAGTACTTTTCGTCACATTGTCAAAAAAAACTATTCTGACAACGCTTGGTGTGTTGTGTTAATAGTTTCTGGCATTAAGAATTAAAGGATTAGTTCAGTGGTCAAGCAAGTTTATTTTAAATGAAGAGGACTTCAAAAGAAACAAAATAGAGAAGAAAGCATTCAAACATCTTATTCCATTAAGGAGATATTTAAGTTTAACGTTTGGTATCATTTGTGTAGAAACGACTGAAATCAGACTAGTTGTGATGTCATAGCCTCAGATTCCTCAGTCTTTATGTATTCTTATCATAATTTGTCCTGTGATTTCGTCGCTCATAAACCATGGGACATGTCAAAAAAAGTTGTAAAACTAAATCTAGGAAGGGTATTTATAATATACCAGCTGAAGAAAGTTTGAAGAAAAATAATTTAAATAGTGCAAAAAATTAAATAAACTTTCTTTAAAATACATAAAAGACTTTGAGGAATCTGATGCTGTGACATCACAACTAGTCTGATTTCAGTCGTTTCGACAGAAATGATACCAAACTTTAAATTTGATTATCTCCTTAACGGAATAAGATTTTTGAATGCTTTTATCACTATTTTCTTTCTTTTCAAGTCCTCTTTCATTAGGATGGACATGCTTGACCACTGAAATAATCCTGTAATTGTTTCTCTCGAGAGATAGGAGTACATACATGCTGAACATGTGCCTAAGGTAACTTCATTATATCAAGAAATAATGACATTGTCATTTGAAGGGCTGTGTTTGTTGGCGCATGATCGATGACATTTTTTTGTCCAGTAAACATTTGACAGTTGAAACATGCTGAGCCAACATTGTCTCAGCTTTTGCTTCCGTTTTTGTTCACACAACAAATTGTTCAATTAGTGTATGCTATTAATAATGGAAACGGCTGCAACAATGCTTACATCTCACGCAAAAATTGAGTGAGCATGAAAGGAATTGTTTCACAAATATTTAAGATTTTACGAATCAAATATTGATGATGTAAAATGGGTTTCAAGAAAAACTCTTGTGTAATATCTTTGAAGAAAAAGACAAGTCGGTAAACGAGAGATTAGTATATTTGATGCACGGAAGGCAGCCAAAGCCACTGAATTTGTATCTATCTCTTCCAACAATTTCAAAAAAGTTCAAAAGGGTCTATCAATCACTCATGATTGCACAGACCCGTTATCCGTGAAATAAAGCAGCCATGTCTGTAAGAGCGCTGGAAAACAGCTTTATGGAAATAATCAAGTGAAAATGCATGCATTGTTTAAACTAAAATTAACTCGATTGAGAGATACACCCATACACTTATATTCACTCCAAAATTTTTAAAAGCATGAAAATGTTCCATTTTTTTTTGAAGGTAAATTGATTCCAAATTCTATACTCCATTTAACCCACAATGAAATTTCCATTTATGGCTTAAGTTTACTTTCTACAGGAAGCTGTGAGCTAGGAGGGAATGTTCTTGTTTCCATACTTGGCATCTGGTTTCACTTCCTCATCAAGAAATCTTATCTCATTGATTGATTTTTTTCCCAAATAAAAAGTGTATATTTCACATGATATTGATCTAAAAAATACATGCCAAGATTTTGCTCACACAGGGCTACTACAGATTCAACAGGCAGTAACCAGGGAGTTGCCAACTCCCTGCAGTAACGAAGCACTACAGATCCATTATGTGAAGTGTTTTATGGAAATATGGCACGAAAATGTATCTATTCTATGACACTCTTGATAATAGTGTAGAAATATTTCAATTTTGATGTGAGGGTAACACAGACTGCAATTACATGTAAATACAAAGAATGGAACAAAATGTAGATCAATCATTTGCCAAAGGTGTATGTATCAGGGAAAGGTGTTTTAGACGTAGATGCAGGACGTTTAAAGGTTTATATGGCCATGCAGCACTTTCTCTTTTGCTTGACAGAGCATTCAAATCTAAGCTGATCAGTTTTTGAATTATGCAAATAGCACCTTTAGTTTTTGAGTTGTGGCTGATCCAAGTTTGATCAGTTTTTAATTTATGCAAAGTTTGTGAGAACGCATGACTGGGCAGACAAAGTTTGATCAGTTTTTAATTCAAGCAAAGTTTGTGAGAAAGTATGACTGGGCAGACAGCTCAAAAATTGTATGTTATTGTTTGAATTCCTTTCCCAAATCATAAGTCACTGAAGTGAGAGAAATGGCAAAGATTTTGCTGCACCACTTCAAAAAATTAAGATTAAAGTAGAACTGTCGGAAGGACAGTATGCTCGACTATTCAAAGCTAGTGTAAAAATAAGGGCAAGTATATACACTGTATACACAAATAGGGTAGCAGAGGCAGATGATTTCAAATTACTTGAGCTTTGAAAGATGCACTTACAGTTTCATTTGCACTACACGCTTCAAAACATCTTACCTAAATATTTTAAGACAAAAAAAGCTCAAGTAACTCAGAGAACATGTAAAACCTAGCATTCTTTATAACTACAACACACCTCTGTTAATTCTATTAATTGAATAACAAAGAAAGGAGGGGCCCTGGACTTGCCAATATGTCAATGAAAGAAGGCCACTCAACCCCCTTTTCAACCTGTATCCTCCCCAGCCCTTACACATTCCAAGAACTACAACCTGGATTGTAATACAACTTCCAATTTAAGGAAATATGTATGCCAAGCAAAGTCAAACAGCATGGAAAATGTACAATAACATTAAAGCAAAATTATTCGAAACAATATTGTTTAACTTATGACAAACTAGACATTGGAAATGATACAAATCCCCTCATCGCTAATAATGCATATTTCAGGCTGGCCCACATTCCATCCCAACCTGTCCCAAATGTCATCCCACGCCATGCAATCACACCTGAAAACAGATACTGTATGACATTCCACCACTTGCATGACCCACATGCCATCACAAGTGAAATCCAGATGACATCCCATCACATGCCACAAAAATATTTTCATCATTCATAAGATAATTTAACAAGGTTGCATCTTCATTTACTAAAGTTACTAAGGTTGTATCTTCATCTTTGTTGTTAAATTTCCTAAAATGAAGGGGTCCTCCTTCCTCCAAATTACCAGGAGAAAGAAGCTTTAGTCCCCTACTTTTTCAGAAGATTACAGTATTTTATTTGAAATTTTACCTTAAAAGCAAAAAAGTTTCCTAAATCAATGGTTTATTTGTCATTTGCTATACCCAGGGATACTCTATATCAGTATCCCTGATATACTTTAGCATGAAGAAACCTCCAGAGCTTCAAAAAACTTTATAAGTTTGCAAATTTACTTTACATTGCAACAGTGAACACAAGTCACTCAGGCAAAGATAACAATTGAGGGTGATTAAGAGGATAGTATTCCAAGATGTCCATGCAGCAAAGAACATTGTGCACTGTAGTGTGAACCTCTGTTGTGCCTTATCATTTCCCTGTTGTGAAATAATCAGCTGTAGGCAATTATTTACACATCAGCACATATTTTACAAAAATTTGACTGCAGATTTTCATGAAAATGAGCATTGCTCTATTTTAGGTATGCAAACAGTAAATGAAAAACTGCATACAACCCATGTGGAGATTTTCACGCTCATAAAGACGGCCAAATTTCAAAAGTCTTTAGTCAAAAACCTCTGAACTAGATACATTTAAAAAATGGGAGAGGAAAGTTAACAGGAAAGGTTCCCATTTAATAACCCCAACTTCGTTGAGCTAATAAAAATGATTGGAAATGGTGGTATAGAGGAGACACCTATTCTTTTTCATATTTGTTATGCGAGCTAACAAACTACAGTAGCCAGGGCTGGAGTAAGACATGATGAGGCCATAAGCTGAGCAAGTTTCTATTTTAGACTTTATTACAGAAATATAAGCTTGCAGCATGCTTGGGACAAGGCTAATAATTTGTAGCTTGCACAAGCCTACATTTGGAACAAATAGCTTGTGTAACTTGTAAATAGTTTCTGCAAGTTTGCACAACTTAGCAAAAACTTTAGCTTGCGCAAGCTAGTATTTGTTCCAAAAACTAGCATGCAGCACATTTGCTGCAAGCTTCAAGCACAGTTGTGCAAACTAAAGATTGTTACCTTGTCCCAAGCATGCTGCAAGCTAAAATTTCTGCAAGAATTGCAACAGGAAATTGGTATATGGATGTAGCGATAATAGTTACAATATAAATGCATTTAGAAAATAAGAAACACTGAAATTTTTCTCCACTTTTTTTTTATTTTTATGGATCAAAGTGAGGTCTCTTTGATGTGAGGCCCTAATTGCTATAGCTTATAGTTAAAGCTATAGCTTATAGTTAAAGCTATTGTTTATAGTTAAGATATACCTTACAGTTAAAGCTATAGTTTATAGTTAAGCTATAGCTTATAATTAAAGTTAAGCTGTTTATAGTTTATAGTTTATAATAAAAGCTATACTTTATAGTTAAGCTATAGTTTATAGTTGAGCTCTAGCTTATCATTGAGCTCTAGTTTATATAGCTTATACTTAAGCTATAGCTTATAGTTAAGCTATAGCTTATACTTAAGCTATCGCTTATAGTTAAGCTATCGCTTATATTTAAGCTATAGTTCATAGTTAGCTAGTGCCTAAATCATGACTGACCATAACTCTTATTCTTTACCATATATCATTATGCATAAAGTGATTTCTTCAAGCAAACAATTTAGACCAAGGTAACACTTCCATAACCACTTAAATCACATGAGGAAATGAAGTGAAATAAATAAGGTCAAAAAGATTGTCTTTTTAACCCACATATATTCAAAGTAATATTATGTATGTGGTTTACTGTTTCCATGTTGACCATACCATCTGTTAGCTAGGAATACAGGCTCAATTGATTTAATTTCACAATATAAACAAGATCCGAGTCAGCTTGGGTTTTCTGCCTCAGTAAACAGGCTTTCATTTTTCAAATTATTCAATTTTCATGCTCTCTAATCCCACAGTTGCAAATAATAGCTGAAAAAATGAATTAAATTTATGAAAATGACCTCGCTTTAGATCAATGGAATCAAGATGAAAAGATCTATTACGGTAGGAAAATATATAATAATGGACAACAGCCACAAAAACATAATTGTCAGTGATTCAATCAAACAGCTTGTTGTGCTCATGGGAGCTAAAAGATTCATTGTTAGGAAGAGGCAACAAGTAGCAAGATAATACCTTAAAATTGGTTTCAAAACTATGAAAATAAAACAAAATCAGTTCATGAATTGGTTGGTTTGTTAGGATTCACAGCGAGGGCTAAAATGTGCCAGAGAGATTATAGTAAGGTAAACAGGGAATATGTAGGGAACAGGCATTGTACTACTTTTTGAATTTTCTGGTCATTATAAACACATTTCTTTTCAAATTTATAATGCTTGCATACTGGGGAGACTCCACAATTTTCTTATCATTTTAAAGACTCCACAATTTTCTTATCATTTTAAAGACTCCACAATTTTCTTATCGTTTTACAGACTCCACAATTTTCTTATCATTTTAACTCAGTCTTTAATCTAAACCACTGCACATTTCTGAAAGACAGTGGATACTTCAAACAGCTTTTACCCTATCAACCACAAACCTCATTTTAAATGGCAGAAATCATTCTCACCACTTCCAGTGACAAAATGCAGAGAAAAATTAAAGTATTACATCAATATTGCAAGCTACATGCATGTGTCTGGCCAATTTCATATTTCGCATACGTCAAAAGATTCTTAAACTGTTTTAAGACTCTTAATCTACCCATTAATAATAACAGTTTATGCGGTTCTAAAAATATATATACATCTCCATTCAGAATTTAAAAGCTCTTTAAGAAATTTGCATTAAAAAGTTAGTTCCAGAGGAATCCTGTAAATTACAGTATAGAAAACCTTGACATATATTGAAGATGATATAATATAAATCACTGATCATTTGCTTTGATGGTATCTAAGAGGTATACATTGTGCTAAAGTTGAACTATCAGGAGTAGAATTGCAGATAAGAAATGCAATGCACATGAAGAAAATCTTAAATAGAGCTCTCTCGCGATTTTTAAATATAAATAAAATCCACCTCACGGTAATGAAGGCTAACCCTATAGGCAGCGATCCAGCAATATTCCGACCAAATTGCTTAAATCACTGAGTTGGAATAGAATTGAATATGTAGCTATATAAGTTAAAATTTAAATCTGAAAATTGCCTTCATGTGTACCCCCTCTCCCCTCTCCCACACACCTTCATTTCCAGCAATATTCCAACCAAATTTGTTCAATCACTGAGTTGGGATAGAATTGAATATGTAACTACATCAGTTAAAACTTTTATCTGAAATGTACCTTCATGTACACCCCACCCCCTCTTTCCATCTTACACAAACATGGCAAGACATCACATGAAGTAAAATCACAAACTCATACCCAACCAGTCACTTGACTTACAAATGTGCAGCTTGGATAAATTATGAACAAATTCACAGCAATGTTGCACCAGTAAGATCTTAGAAAAGTAAGAATACTAGCAATGCTCAATTTTAAATATTGCTTCTGGTGATGTGTAACCCTCACATAATATGAGCTCTAACACAGTTCAAGCCTGCTAAGTTGCTAGTAGCTGATATTTACTTGCTGTGAGCTTGCGAAAGTTTTTAATTGCAAACTTGTTTTAAACTTTGCGAAGGTTTCAATTGCAAGCTCACAGCTAGCTTAAAGGATGAGCTTGTATAGGGTTACATGTACGTACAGTACAAGCCTTGCAAACTGTCCATGCACTGCATTAAACATGACTACATGATGACTAAAAGGAAAACTTGTCAATTTAATACCTATGAATCATCCTCTATGTATAACACGTCAACAACAGCAAACAGACAGTCTGATGATTTTTTATTGCATTATATGTCAGTATAATTAAGTATGAAACACATCCTAATCATACATGGGTGTACCCCTCTAAAAGTAAAATGGCAAAAAGGTCCAGAAAATATGCTAAAAGGTCCCAATTTTTCCCTTTGCACCCCCCTCCCCCAATCTGAAAGGCTGGTCATACCCCTGTTATCCAATATATAATCTCATGACTTTAGCATGAAACATCATTATCATAAAGTTACACACAAGTTGTCTAATCCATTCAAACATATTGAATAGATTAACTGTTTTATATTTCATATATTACAACTGAACCCTGACGATTATCTTCAGAATTCATTTCGTGAGATTAAGAAATAAACAGTTCCCAGAACTTAAAGATAACTTTGATGTTAAATGATAACTTTAAATAAAATCAAGAAGACATCTCTCCAAGAATGATTTGTGTCGGTCCTGATAGCCCTACAATCTGTACAGAGAAACTGCTTTAATCAGTGAGCAGACTCATCTATCAGAATACTAATCACTTACTCCTCCATCTTCCAGTGATAAAAGTAGAGCTAGATATCTTTCATACAAAAAATACCATTACTTATACTTTCTCCACTTTGAATAGAATTACGAAGACATCTACCCAAGAATGATTTGTGTCAGTCCTGATAGCCCCACAATCTGTACAGAGAAACTGCTTTCATCAGTGAGCAGACTCATCTATCAGAATACTCAATCATTTACTCGTCCATCTTCCAGTGATGACAGTAGAGCTAAATATCTTTTCATACCATATGCTTTTACTTGCTCCGGGGATAAACACTAGCCTGATGGGTCTTCATGACTCTATAGTATAGATTTAACTAATATATTTGCTCCAAATGGGGTCAAAGGTTAATCTGCAATAAGGTTGGGGGAAGGGCAATTAAGGTAGAGGTGTGCATGCATCTTACAGGGGCAAGCAGTGACTTATCAGAGTTGGTATGACAATGACACTATCCATCCTAAAAACATTGGAAAGTAGAAGAAAGTATATATATTTCACTGTCTTAATTCTCAGATTTGAAAAAGGTTATCGATCAGAAGAAAGGGTTGGGAGAATAGATCCTGTAGCTCTTCTTCATCCTGATCCCTGTGCAGGAATGGATCCCTACTTTTCAAAAGAGTGGTCCAATCCTTTACAAGTTGAGGGCCTGATCATATATTTTGCTTAAAAATGATAACTCCTCTCTCCTCCCCAATAAGGAGGGGGGAGAGATCTGCTCTATATCCTACAAGTAAATTGCATGTTTAAATTTTGGGTAATGGGTGGTGGTAAAAGGGTCTGACAATGGAATTCTCTCCCCCTTCAGTGACGCGGGCAAATATAATCAAATTCATAACAACCTTTTGGACCAATAATGAAAGTTTTGCATGCATGACCAGCAAAAGGATCTATTTTAGATGATCATACGATAGCAACAATCATATGTTTGTAAGGTTAATTAATGGACAGTAAAATGATATAAAAAATTCTCTCCTATTTCCCAAGAGCATAATAGGAGTAAAAGTCTTTTTTACATTTCAAACCAGCATTTTAGTTTTCAAACTATATAGCTGATCAACAGATCAAAGTTTATGGATGTTGGTATCTGCAAAATTTCTGAGTTTATATACAGGAAGACAACTTAGATTGTATTTGTAAATTTCTCATAATTCTTTTCTTAAATGTTTTTAAAAATGATGAGAATTTCTTCTCCGCTATATATTGACTGCAGTTACGCTTAAGATCCAAATCTGATCTGATCAGATAATGGATGCTCTCTTGCAAAACAATGTTATAAATGATTTAACACAAAGGATATACATAAACAATCAAGATTATAGAAACGATGATACCCCTGCCTATTTCACAAGAGTTCCTGACAGGCTGACAGATGGAGTAGTTATGAAATCTGTGATGCAAAATATCAGTTCTTTCATTTTAAATAACTTAGGTAGATTTATCTTCCTCGCGTTTAAAAAAATGTCAAGATTTTAATTTTGGTGAGGTAAACCACACTTATTATTGATTGAGATATGTTTATTTTATATATAATGTTGCCGAGTCATATGTTAATTTTTCCCTTTAAAGTATTAATGCTGAGTATGTATCAATGCTTATACATTGTACTAATGGCTCAGATGGCCTAGAGTTATGTTCTTGAATAAATTGCTCAACCCTTAGATTCTCACGTGGTCAAAAAGTGACTGTAATTTTTTGGAACATTTCTTTCTTCTTCTTCTTTTTTTTGCAAAATTAATTTTTACTGCTTTTCTTTAATTTTCTATCACTATAAGTTTGGTTTATATTATTATTATTATTAGGGAATTTATATGGTGCACATATTTGTACGTAAACATACATTCAATGGCGCCTTGCACAAAAAGCATGAAAAAATAAATGAGTTTTTAATAAATAATGAAAATGGAGGATTTTTTTTTACATCTTTAAATTATTTGTGAAATTTTCTTTCTTTGATACGAGTCTATTTTTTTTTTCTCACAGCAAAACATGCAAAAAAATTAAAATAAACATAAAAAAACCACCGCTGTGATTACTCGCGAAAAACAATGTTGCGAATTCGGGTCAGTATTCGAACCCAGATTGCCCATGCTAAAGTCTCGCATACTAACTGCCACACTACGTTAAATAACTCTTAGAGTGTGGATTTGTTTTAAAATTTATATTTTGCTGTGACCAAAGAGGGGGTAGTTGCTCTTTGTTTTTAATTTAAAATACATATGAAAATCTCTTTTCAATAATATATTTTGCATAGGGCAGTTGTATTGAGATTCAAGCTTTGATTCTTTTATTTATTTATCTTTCTCTCAAAGATTGGTCTCAAAAAGGTTAAAAATCATGACATTTTGCACAACTTGTCCTAAAAAAAGATATTGATGATAGAGGCAGTCAAGATTCGACCAGAATTGGATGCATTGATGTATTTAACACTTGTTTACAGCTTTTGAGGCAAAGCTAGGTCTGGGAGTATGGCAAAAAAAAAAAAAAATTAAATAAAATTTGACAATATTGTTCATTTTACCCACTTTCAAGCGAGTTTTACTCAAAAATTATCAATATAACCTTGATCAAAAATGTTAATTTGATAAAAGAACTTTTCGAGCTCTTTCATATTATACCAGGATCACTGCTGTGAGCCTATTTGACGAAGTCCAATAATTTGTTGATAATTGCATGTCCAATCTGTCAGGGAGTGAGGATATAAGGGTTAATTAACTAAAGTCTGATAAAATGTTCATGTACTAATTCTATAGCTTACATCCTTGTTACAAATGTTTGCTAAGATCATACAAAATGTTTATCATTTTCATTTATTAAATATCCCACACAACAATACCAGGAAACCCTTTCTCCATTTTCTACATTTCAAACGAAAATTATTTCCATCAAACAACAATTTCACATTTTACCTTCTAAGAAACATATATCCAATGCTAGTAATTACCTTTTGTTCTAATTAGCATGAGAAAATCTGTAACACTTGCAATTTCAACAAACTGCAGATAAAACCAATCAATTTCTTAATTACAAGAAATAATTCCCAAATGTATAAACAAAAATACAAGTGGTAAGTTGCGAAGCAATTGTCACAGGTATGCAAGTGAGTTTCTTACATATTTCACATGGTAATTTTATGATCGATACTCACACCCTGTAGCCTTGCTACCATGCATTTTTATACAACTCATTTTATGTTATAAAGATTACTTGTAGGTTTTTTAATCTTTCACTGCACATTTGAGCTTTTCAAAAGTGCTGACCACCAGTCAACAAAGCTATAAAAAAATAGAAACTATACAAGGACATTACTCACCCCCTCCCCCTCTATATTTTATCCTTTTATTTGGATGAACTTGACTTTCAACCTTGGCATAGTGAGGGTGGGGCTCCCTTCCTCCACCCTCTCATGTGGGGAAACTATTGTTTTGGATTCTGATTGTTAAATCAATTGGAAAATTATCAAGTACAGTTAAAGTACCGTTAGGGTTATATTTGAAAGAGGGGGACAGTTTGTTTGTTTGTTTGATGAGGGCTTAACAGCACCTTGACAACGAGATTGTGCCTGAGAGGTTAGATCATTCTAGAGGTAGGAAGGAAAGAAAACAGGGGGAGATTGAGAGAAACAGGAGAACTTAAAGCCAGAAAGCTGGGATCGAGAGAGAAGGTGCATGGGTGAAAGAAAAACAAAAGTTAAGAGAGAGGGGGTTGGGAGAGAGGACTAAATATAGAGGGAAGCATGATGAAGGAAAAAGATAATTTTATGCGGAGGGTTTTTCTAAAAGAACTTGTCAATTGAGTTGTGGGGAGCGAGGGAAGCTCTGGGAAGGTTGTACGGGGGACAAGCATTAGTGAAGTGTATGAAATGTTGTACAACGTAACTCAACTAAAAAAACTTGGGTTTAATACATCTTTAACCATTGATCACATACTATAGGCTAGCTTCCTGTCATATTCCAAAGATGAGGATTCAATAGTCATCAATCAAATGACAGAACGGACCCTTTAACCAATTCCATTCAATAATTTTCTTGTCAATAAATTGAAACACATTAACCTCAGGCATTTCCTTTCAAATGCAGTTCTCCTCTTTTGGCCCAAACATTTTTTCTTGTGAATAATGAAAACGGAGATTTTTTTTTTTTGATTTTTTTTTTTACATATTTAGATTTGTTTGTGAAATTTAATACCAGTCTATTTTTTTTGTTTTGTCTTCTCAAAGCAAAACATGCATAAAAAAATAATAATAATAATACAAAATCACTGTTGTAATTTCTCGTGAAGAACAATGCCGCGCATCCTGGTCGATATTCGAATCCGGATTGCTCATGTGAAAGTCTCGCAAGCTAACAGCTACACTATAGAGTGTGGATTTGTTTTAAAATTTATATTACACAGTAACCAAAGAGGGGGTAGTTGATCTTTGTGTTTTTAATTGAAAATATATAAAATTCTCTTTTCAACGGTATATTTCGCATAAGGCAGTGTATTGCGATCCAAGCTACAATTTTTTCTTCTTCAAATATTGGTCTTAAAAAGGTTAAAAATCATGACATTTTGCACAACTTGTGCCAAAAAAAGATATTGATGATGGGGGCACTCAAGATTCAACCAGAATTGGATGCAATGATGTATTTAACTGTTGTTCACTGCTTTTGAGGCAAAGCTAGGTCTGGAAGTATGGCAAGTATTTTTATTTTTTTTGTTATTGAAATTTGATGATATTTTTTTCTTTTTACCCATTCTCAAGCGAGTTCTTCTCAAAAATTCTCAATATAACCCTGATCAAAAATATTAATTCATTGAAAGAACTGTTTGAGCTCTTTCATATCATACTAGGATCACTGCTGTGAGCCTATTTGACAAAGTACAATACATTTTTTGAAAAGAATATGTCCAATCGGTGTAAAACATAACTCAACTCAAAAAAACTTGGGTTTAATACATCTTTAACCATTGATCACATTCTATAGGCTAGCTTCCCATCATATTCCAAAGATGAGGATTCAATAGTCATTAATCAAATGACAGAACGGACCCTTTAACCAATTCCATTCAATAATTTTCTTGTCAGTAAATTAAAGCACATTAACCTCCGGCATTTCCTTTTAAATGCACAGTTCTCCTCTTTTGGCCCAAACAAACCTACTAATATTTACTGCCGTTGTGGAGCACCTCAGACAAGATGCAAACAAGTGCCCTGCCTTAAAGATCCATCTTATTATATTTCAAGGATTCTGACATGTTTATTGCTGTATGATGGGGAAGATGTAAAATCAGTCCCAATTTATACCCCCATTCTTTGCTCATAATTATGGACAAGTAGGTTAAATGTAGGAGACTGTCATGACTACATTTAAGAGTGGGTGTTAAACTTCTTTCCTATGGTCCCTCTGATTGATGGTTTGTAGTTCTGCTAATTGTTTGTCAATCTTGAGTTCTCCAGCACTTTGTAAAGCTTTTTTTTTTTTTAAATGGGTGATATGTTTTAGTTCCATTTCTTTATGACCAGGTGAAGTAAAAGAAATTGATTTGGATATATATATATATATATTCAATTTTATACAATATCCATAAATGTGGTGATATACTGACAACCATTAGTGAGAAGGGCAGGTTTTTTTATACTATAAACCATTACTCTTACAAATCTTTAAACAAGTTTTTGTACTTAATTGTTTTTTTTTCCTTTTAGGATGTCATTTTGAACCAATTTTGACGAGTGTTTTAAATCAATTTCAAAGCAATTAATTTGAGCTATATTGTTGCATCTACGCTTCCACATCCACAGACCTTATTTTCATTGATGTTGCACCTTCTGATCATAAACTACATTGGTCTGTAAACCATTACCTTAAAGACCAAAGGCTCTACTTTAATATTAACAAATAATAATAATAATGATAATAATAATAATAATAATAATAATAATAATAATAATAATAATAATAATAATAATAATAATAACAATAATAATAATGATAATAATAACAATAACAATGATTATAATAATACCTATTATATCTACTACTACTACTACTACTACTACTACTACTACTACTACTACTATACTACTACTATACTACTACTACACTACTACTACTATACCACTACTGCTACTACAACTGCTGCTGCTGCTGCTGCTGCACCACTGCTGCCACTGCTGCTGCCACTGCCACCCACCACCACCACTGCCACCACCCACCACCACCACCACTGCTGCTGCTGCCACTGCTGCTGCTGCTACCACTGCACTACTGCCACCACTGCTACTGCCACCACTGCCACTGCTACTACCACTACCACTACTACTACTACTACTACTACACCACTACCACTACCACTACCACTACTACTACTACATTTATCAAAATAAGATATTTTCATTAATTTGACTATTATTTTGTAAGCAAACCAAGATAATAAACACAGGCACATACTAAAATAAGGAAATTCAGGGCATTTCATTCCACTGATGAAATGTTGAAATTTATAAAGCACTAATGGCAACGTATCACCAGGAGTGACAGAGGCAAATTTTAAACTTTTTTCCATTGTGTAAATGAGGGAAAATTGGGGTAAACATTAGAGAAAAGTTGAGTATAGTGTATGCACTTGTCATACATGTTGTGACGGCACATCACCAGAAGGCTGAGGATGTTAACTTATTCCAAACATCAACTTCAAAGGGAAAATCATATTCTCTGTGATGTATAGCTAGACGAAAATCAAGAAATAGAATGCACGCAAAAACCTAGCTTTTAATTCTAGCTATGATTGTGTTAGTACCTTTTACTTCAGTCTAGTAGATTGTTGGCTCATACTTAGTGCTTACTTTCTGCTAGAATTATCTAAATTAAGTTAATATCCACATCAGCACAACAGCATTTGGTGATGTAGAAGTAATGCAAGCTTATTACTGCATGAAAGCGAGGCCACATTATATAACACAAGAGACACGAACAACTTTATACTCTGGTATTAAACACCGACCAGTTGAGGCTGGCCATTGGGGCAAGGGGTGCTCCCCCATCCAGCTCCCAAAGATTTGCTTATCATTCTTTTTTGTACTGAATTATTTGTATAATATAAAAAAATGTTAATTATTGCCACCCAATAATGTTTTGCCCCTCTATCTTACAGATGCCAATGAAACTGACTGATATATGAAGATACCCTATTTGCCACTTGTTTCTATTGCCACAGATCCACAGAAGTCTTAGAGCCTAATATAGCTTTTACACAAATTAATGTGAATATTTTACTGTATTTCAAATATTCTTGAAGCAATGACTTTTTTGTGAAAGGGGGAATTTGGAGTGCAAAATAGTATGAAAGGAACAACTCCTACTCTTGGATGACTCATTCACATTTCATGCACAATATCAAGAAAGTATGAATCACTCAACACTGAAACCTAAAATCATGAATAAATGAAGATAATGCAAGTAATCTGTTAGCAAGCACTGTTGCACTAGTTGCACATTAAACACTCATGTGCAGAGGAAGCAAACTGTTTATAGAAATACAAAATTTCACTAAAAATATGCAAAGTTCAGTAGTCATTCAAGAAGGCAAATGTACTTTTCCATCAAGATCCAAGTGGTAAATTACCCACTCCCGACTTCCTCTTTTTGCAATTATTAGTATAAAATGCTGCACTTTGGGATACATTTAGAAAATATTCTTGTTTAGTATAGAAAGCTATCACCACTTATCAAATATGCAATGTGCATAAATCCTGAAATGCAAACTTCTATCTACAGTCAAAGTATTTATCAATTTATCGTCCCTCTTTATCAAGGATTTTTTTTTTTTTTTTTTTTTTAATGTCTGGTGCACTGCTTGATATAATCTTAATGGTTGCTTTCAACTACACAGTTTGAATAGGAAGAAATACACGGCTTGCTTAGGCAAGACGCAAAACAATCTTTGCAATATGAATGTCACTGAACTGCAGGTACACAATCGATGCTTTAACGAATGTAACATACAATGAACATAACACAACGACAGACACCTTCTTAAAAATATTAACACAAATATTTAATCAAAAGAAGATTACAAAAGAAATTGGAACAATTTATGACAGGAAATGATGGCTGAAAATGTTCTTTTGCACTTAATCATGAAAGTATATAGACATGAGAATTATAAATTATATTTTAACGGTGACAGGTGCATGAGCAAATCATCTTTTTCAGAAGCCTGAAGAATTATTAAGGTTTCTAACAATCCCTCATGGAATTGAAGAAAGGGGGAAAAATCTTCTTAAAACCTACTAGCATAAGATGTTCTACTGACTGCAACTTTCTTTCAATTTAAGAAGAAGAAAAGTTGATCAATTTAGTTGTGAAAATCTTGTTTCTGTATGGGCTAATCTTCTGAGTAGTTTATGTGGTAACAAAAGGAACTGAAAACAGCATTTGAAATACACGCTACAAATTATCTTATTTAGAATTACATAGGAAAGGAAGTACAAACATTTTCCAAATATGAAAATATGGTGACCCAACCTTAATGCTAAAGTTTAGCTATGAATGTATAACAACACAACTTCTCCAACTACTGATCTGGTTATAACAGTAAATTTCTCTTTGGCCATTACCAATTTCACCATTGTTATCTTCACCCCTTTGATTAAATATCTAAAAACCCTTGGATTTGATCAAATTCGTTATGCAGAGGTATTTTCTCACATTTGTGATCGTAATATTTGTAGTTGATCCCTGAATATAAGCATCACTTAATAATATCATCCCTATAACCTAGTATTTAACAGAAGCTTCCCTATAATCTTTATATGACAGATTAATTGGCACAATAAAAGTGAAGTTTAGTCTGTAATCTTTAGTCTGAGACTTCCATAATGCTATTTCAACACCGTTAAAGAATTACAAAGAAGTTACCCCCTTATAAGCCTTCACTGCACAAAAACATTGCAACCCTCAAATCTCTCAGGAAAAAAAAAGCACATAGTATGATAACCACACACCCACTATATGGCTCCCTGCTTATATTATGCTAAAAAAAACACCCACTAGCACATAGTATGATAACCACACACCCACCATATGGCTCCCTGCTTATATTATGCTAAAAAAATAGCACATAGTATGATAACCACACACCCACTATATGGCTCCCTGCTTATATTATGCTAAAAAAACAGCACATAGTATGTTAACCACACACCCACCATATGGCTCCCTGCTTATATTATGCTAAAAAAAATAGCACATAGTATGATAACCACACACCCACCATATGGCTCCCTGCTTATATTATGCTAAAAAAAAACAGCACATAGTATGTTAACCACACACCCACCATATGGCTCCCTGCTTATATTATGCTAAAAAAAACAGCACATAGTATGATAACCACACACCCACCATATGGCTCCCTGCTTATATTATGCTAAAAAAAATAGCACATAGTATGATAACCACACACCCACTATATGGCTCCCTGCTTATATTATGCTAAAAAAACAGCACATAGTATGATAACCACACACCCACTATATGGCTCCCTGCTTATAGTATGCTAAAAAAATAGCACATAGTATGATAACCACACACCCACTATATGGCTCCTGCTTATATTATGCTAAAAAAATAGCACATAGTATGATAACCACACACCCACCATATGGCTCCCTGCTTATATTATGCTAAAAAAATAGCACATAGTATGATAACCACACACCCACCATATGGCTCCCTTATATTATGCTAAAAAAATAGCACATAGTATATAACCACACACCCACTATGGCTAAAAAAAAACAGCACATAGTATGATAACCACACACCCACTATATGGCTCCCCTGCTTATATTATGCTAAAAAAATAGCACATAGTATGATAACCACACACCCACTATATGGCTCCTGCTTTATGCTAAAAAAATAGCACATAGTATGATAACCACACACCCACTATATGGCTCCCTGCTTATATTATGCTAAAAAAAGCACATAGTATGATAACCACACACCCACTATATGGCTAACCAAACCCACTATATGGCTCCTAGCCTAAAAAATAGCACATAGTATGATAACCACACACCCACTATATGGCTCCCTGCTTATATTATGCTAAAAAAATTATGGCTCTAAAAAAAAAAAATAGCACATAGTATGATAACCACACACCCACTATATGGCTCCCTGCTTATATTATGCTAAAAACAGCACATAGTATGATAACCACACACCCACTAGGCTCCCTGCTTATATTATGAAAAAAATAGCACATAGTATGATAACCACACACCCACCTATATGGCTCCCACACACCCACTGGCTTATATTATGCTAAAAAAATAGCACATAGTATGATAACCACACACCCACTATATGGCTCCTGCTTATATTATGCTAAAAAAATAGCACATAGTATGATAACCACACACCCACTATATGGCTCCCCTGCTTATATTATGCTAAAAAAATAGCAAAAACCACACACCCACTATATGGCTCCCTGCTTATATTATGCTAAAAAAATAGCAAAAAAATAGCATAGTATGATAACCACACACCCACCATATGGCTCCCTGCTTATATTATGCTAAAAAAATAGCACATAGTATGATAACCACACACCCACTATATGGCTCCCTGCTTATATTATGCTAAAAAAATAGCACATAGTATGATAACCACACACCCACTATATGGCTCCCTGCTTATATTATGCTAAAAAAATAGCACATAGTATGATAACCACACACCCACTATATGGCTCCCTGCTTATATTATGCTAAAAAAATAGCACATAGTATGATAACCACACACCCACCATATGGCTCCCTGCTTATATTATGCTGCAATAACGTAGTTTACGCTTTACTTTGATGGCACTATATTACTCAACATGCAAAATTGGTAAAAACCTGAGATGATTCTGACCAGATCTAGGAAGATTTATGGCTGCTTTCAACAGTTTGATCGTAAAAATGCATATTGCGAAACCCGTCATCACCTAAATCTTGGTCTGTCTGTGGCAGGAATTTTTGTTTATGGAGGCTTGGTAGATATGAGTTGGGTCATTTGGAATCTCTGCACGTCATACATTTGATGGATATCTTCAGAAGGTAAGTTTCACTTATGTTGAAATATTTGCAATTGCTAAAACCGATGACGGCCAGTCGACAAGTCAAGTTCACTTGGTCAAGGTAGACAAGTATCACATGATTATGAGTTTTAATAATAGCTTAGAGGAGATATGTAGCTCCGTTGGTAGAGCGCACATGACTGAGATGCTGGGGATACCGGGTTTAAGCCTTGGTCAGGTCTCACCCATTTTTCGACAGCTATGAAGACAGATATGCCAAACATCAAAGCAGAAGTATATCATTGTTGAGAGAAGTGGCCACGATTGAATGGTGCTCGCCGTCCTTCAGAGGGGATGTTAAGCTGTCAGTTCCAATGGTAGGACACTAATATCCTACCTGGTTATCTAAACACTATTCAAAAAGAGAAGCATGCAAACATGGTGCTCATTCACTTCCCACCCCAGCCCTCTAGAGGTATCAAGCTGAAAGCTGCAACCCTCTCACAGAGCAATCTGTTGTGCATTTACATGATAAAAAAATAAGAATCATAGCTTTAGAAGCCTTACATGTTGGATATTAATTAATGAGATTTGTTAGCCCCTTGACAGCAAAAGAGCATGGTTGCATGCTGGATTTAAAAAGACACAGTTTTGAGAATCATGATAAACCATTTTCTAAATCATGAATGAAAATTTGAATTGCAAACAAATAATAATAATTAAAATCAAACAACTAATTATATGGTGATCATAAACTTCTTGGCTGATTTTGCTTGAAACTGTCAAAACATATGGCCTCCAACACCAGAGTAGGGGACATGACCACCAATAATCTTTAAATAGACCTCTCCCTTTTCACCCCGTGAGCACTTATTGCCACCCCAATCTCAAACCTGTGCAAGGGGGCCCTGCAAAAGGGGCAAACAATAAGAGTTACAAAGATACTTGGAATACTTAACATGTATCCTCTCCCATCATGGTACACACCTTTTTATATTTCATGCACAAATAATTTGTGATAAAGTAGAAATAGAGAACAGATTGTCCATTCTTTTCACTCCAACAGCTATAAGCATAATTATTTAAACATTTACTAAGAATACCTGAAATTTACCATGCATGATGTGGTATTTTATGACATTTAACGTTTTGACGGCACATTATTTATAAAAGCAAGCCACCGTCAGCAGCTGATTCAAACGCCATCGTTGTAATTTATTATGCACACACTGCAAAATAATGTGGCAGTAGAAACATAATGCACTAATGGCTTCTGATTTAATTGAAATACAAACAAAACAACTTCAGAGTTATATACATTTCCTTGACTTCGCGGAGAAAGCAATCACAAGCTATGCCGGCGTTCTTACTAGAATCCAACAAGTTAACATTATAAAGTTCAGTGATAAACAATTAGGGCAAATAGTTTGAGGCACTATCTTCCAAGCAAATGCCATTCAATTTATTTACATAAGATTGAAGATACTGTCGCAAGTAAACCGAACTTTATAAACACACTGCAGCCTCACGAAGGGGAGAGACGATCCTTCAAAGTTAAATTAATACGCTGCAGCCTCACAAAGGAGAGAGATGATCCTTCAAAGTTAAATTAACACACTGCAGCCTCACAAAGGAGAGAGACGATCCTTCAAAGTTAAATTAACACACTGCAGCCTCACAAAGGAGAGAGACGATCCTTCAAAGTTAAATTAACAAACTGCAGCCTCACGAAGGGGAGAGACGATCCTTCAAAGTTAAATTAACACACTGCAGGCTCACAAAGGGGAGAGATGATCCTTCAAAGTTAAATTAACACGCTGCAGCCTCACAAGGGGAGAGACGATCCTTCAAAGTTAAATTAACACACTGCAGCCTCACAAAGGGGAGAGACGATCCTTCAAAGTTAAATTAACACACTGCAGGCTCACAAAGGGGATAGACGATCCTTCAAACTTAAATTAACACGCTGCAGCCTCACAAAGGGGAGAGACGATCCTTTAAAGTTAAATTAACACACTGCAGCCTCACAAGGGGGAGAGACGATCCTTTAAAGTTAAATTAACACACTGCAGGCTCATAAAGGGGAGAGATGATCCTTCAAAGTTAAATTAACACACTGCAGCCTCACAAGGGGAGAGACGATCCTTCAAAGTTAAATTAACACGCTGCAGCCTCACAAAGGGGAGAGACGATCCTTCAAAGTTAAATTAACACACTGCAGGCTCACAAAGGGGATAGACGATCCTTCAAAGTTAAATTAACACGCTGCAGCCTCACAAAGGGGAGAAGCGATCCTTTTAAGTTAAATTAACACGCTGCAGCCTCACAAAGGGGAGAGACGATCCTTTAAAGTTAGTTGTGGGTTTTGGGGGGTTTTGTACAATTTTATTTGAAAAAGCATACTTTTAGAGCCAATTTGGTACAAAAATCAGGTTGATATCATATTCCGTTCATGAGAAATAGATTTTTAAAGATTTCCCAATTGCATTTTAAAGTTTTTGTACAATATGATGGAATAGCATTCTAATTTTTTTTATTTATTTTTTATTTGATTAAACTGGTGATTTTTGGTTTCATCAGCTTTTGCATCTGGGTCAAGGTCTTGTAGGGAGGATTTAATGGGACACAGGATCAATTATACACTGTGCATGAACAGCTGTAAAGGCCTTATATAGACTAACACGGGAAGTTTACATATTGATCTTCATCTTTGTGGGAGATATCCCGCTATGAGCATGTCTTTTTCCTTACAATCTCAAGCAACTAAATCAAAATATTCATTTTTTAATATTTTTTAGGAAGTCAATTTACAGCTGAACCAGGGCAGAATGTCAATTTGCAGATTCCCAAAGTAGCTAGTTTCACAATTTAATTAGAAAACAGCTGCGATAATGGCAGAAAATAAATATTATATGGGAGACACACTTGACACAGACTTCACCGCAATTAAGTAAATCTCCCCGATAGATATGCTTCGCTACCGACCCTTATCATATTCAAACACTTAACTTTCATACTGTATAATGACTTTATTGGACGTTTTCAATTTATGACTTTGTCAAACTGGTATATTGGTAGTTGTTGGTTTAGGACAGCAATTTATAAAATTAAGTGAAAAAGTAGGATCTAAGATATTAAACGTCCCGACGGAACTGATGACTATTTTATTGTTTAACAAGCAATATCTGCTATGAATAATGTAGGCTAACTTATCTAGTTATTGCGGGTGCCTAGTTTAAAGGCTCTCAACAGACATTAAAAGAAGAGTCACTAGTATGTTGTCTTTAAAGGAATATTCCCACGTTTTTAAAGAAATATTTCCATGTTTTTAAGGGAATATTCCCATGTTTTTAAGGGAATATTCCCATGTTTTAAAGGAAAATTCCCATGTTTTTAAAGGAATATCTCATGTTTTTAAAGGAATATTCCTATGTTTTTAAGAACATATTCCCATGTTTGAAAGGAATATTTCATATCTTTAAAAAATATTCCCATGTTTTTAAAGGAATATTCCCATGTTTTTAAAGGAATATTCCCATGTTTTTAAAGGAATATTCCAATGTTTTTAAAGGAATGTTCCCATGTTTTTAAAGGAATATCCATGTTTTTAAGAAATATTCTCATGTCTTTAAAAGAATATCTATGTTTTAAAGGAATATCCATGTTTTTAAAGGAATATTCCCATGTTTTAAAAGAAATATTCCCATGTTTCTAAAGGAATATTCTCATGTTTTTAAAGCAATATCCATGTTTTTAAAAGAGCCTTTCATAAGAAAGAGAAAAGTTTTATAAACAATTTAATACAAAAATCATGTTGATATCTTATTCCTACCAGGAGATTTTTAAATTTTAAGGTTCACAAAAAATGCCAATAAACGAATAGGAAATGGCTCAGTATGACATCACAGCAACACATACTCCCACAAAGTTGATATATTTCAATAAAATCTATCATCCTTTTTTATTAGTAAAACCAGTGAGAAAAATAAATTGATAAAAGTTCGATATTTATATACATTGCCAAATATACCCTACTTCGATAACTTTTGGAAAATTGTTTCTAATCATACAGAAACAACAAATTAATGTTCAAAGAAATACATAAACATTTGCAATGGAATTGCCTCTATGATATCATCAAACACAATTTCATCATACTGAACAAAACTTTAGAATGCAATTGAAAAATCTCTAAAAAATCCATATCTCCTGAACGGAATATGATATCAACCTGATTTTCGTACCAAACTGGCTCTAAAAGTATGCTCTTTTAAATAGAATTTTACACACAAAAACCATGGGAATATTCCTTTAAATACAGGGAATATGCATGCAAAAAGCATTAAGTACTAAAACAGTGCCTTGTTGGTCCTATATGGCAATTACTATAGCCTAGAGAAAAACCAAAAAGTTACTACAGTAATATGTTGTTGGCTTTAATTGTATGTATTTTCAATGATAGAAATTTAAACAAAACTGCTTCATTCCCCCCAAAATGTGGTACACGGAGTGGACGATGTTTGGGTGGCTGAACTACTGTGTCATATATACTACTACCACGATAACATCAAATTATAAACATGAATTGAGCAACTGTACAAACCAAAAATTCTTGAAGCAAGAATTTGGCAAAGCTGTGTTCTGTTTGGAGAAAAAAAATTCACTGATTTTCCAGTGCATGTTCCAAATTATCTAAGTATTTAAGGTAGTAAAGGACTTCTTGTGATAGATTTGAGAAAAAAAAGATATTTGGGCAACTGCAATCAATGACGGTTTTTTGTCAGGAAAATGTTCAAAAATTATTTCCAAATAATATCGTACACAAAGAATAAATGCAGCCTCTGTATAAAAATATCGTGATAAAAACCCAAAACATGCTGACTGCAGTTTTAACCAACCTTGGCATATCTCTCATTTCCGTGCATTTAATGCAATAAAAGCCTTTATTCATACTGCTGATGCATGTAATTATAATCGGGTATTTTCTGACAAGATTCCATGATTGTTATCATGCGACGACGTGAAAATTATGAGATCCTATCTTTTATTTGATTTCAGTGGAGCATGTAATTGTAACAGAAATGATGCAACCTATAAGAGTGTGTTCTATATGTCAAACAAAAGGATTCAACAGGAGGTTGAGAATGTAATGCAAAACATATATTAATTATGTGCTTAATTTTTTTTTAAGGATAAGGTTTTTGTCTAACTTGACAAAAGAATGAAAGTAATTTTGATGTATAATGAGTCCAGTGTAAATTATTAAAAGATGTGGAGGTCCTTGTGGCGATGGACTGCAAAAACTAAGTTAGATTAAAGTTTGGCCCCTTTTGATGTGAGGCCCTACCTAAGCAGTAGCTCGGTTAGCTTGTGCCTATTCCGACACTGCACCCAGTATAAAACAAGAATCAAGAAAGACACAAACAAAATACAAAATTCACGTGGGTATTTTCTCACCTGCACCTGAACCTTAATTAAACTGTTTAGAAACTACTATAAGAAAGAGGTGTTATCCCCAAACACTTTAAGAACTTGAATGTCACTTACCTGAAGAAAGAACAGCCAAAGAGAAGGGCCCAATATGAAAAGAAAGAAGGAAAAAACAGTAAATAATATGCAAATATTGAATGACAATGGAAGCTTTAGACTGATGAAATAGACATGCATGGAATGGAATGCCGATTCATTAGACTCATGACTCAAAATGACAATAATGCAAATGATTAAAAAAACGTTCATCGTTAAATGGTACAAATTACTTTTAATTTAACCAAATTATCAAAACTAACTAATATCATCTACAAGCAAAACTTAAGTTTGCTATACAAAAAAAAAAAAAGTCCCACCAGACCTAGAATTTTGGGGAGCCTTACAAAATTTTAGGGTGGCCAAATTTGGCAAAAGGCTTTTGTCTTTTTATTCATTAAATAATATGAACCACAGGTGCAGACAATTCTCAGTGCCATCAGACAGTATTTATTGTTGGTGGGGCTGGAGTAACATTCGCTGGTGTTTACCGCACGTTACATTAGTGCTATCCCAGTGCAAAGCAAGGAATTTTCGTTGGTGGATCAATTGATGGCAAAAATTGTAGGTGCCCAGGGGGCAAAGCCCCTGGAAACTGGTGCATTTTAACCCTTTTGAGAGTCTAAATTAATGGCAAAAATGGCACGATAGACAATGAATTTCCAAAACAGAAGTAGCGCCACCGTGATGGGGAGTAACTATTAGCTCGGGAGAGACAAGTCCTCCGCGTTAAGAAAATAATGACACAAGCATTGTATAAAAGTACCCCTTGACAGTAGTTTTTCCCTCCAAGTAATATTTAATGAATCTTATTTAGAGCCTACTTTTCAATTTGTTTGTTGGGCCCCCAAATATCATGCAGCCTCACCAGTAGGCCTAAAATACATATGTCAAAAAGGCTTGTAATGAGATAATACCACTGGGAATATATAATTTTACGAGAACTCTCAACTTAATTTGAGAGCATACGGCAGGATATGGCACACACCTGAAAGGGTAATTTCCCATCCCCTGCACCCCAAGCGAAATTATTTTTTTAAGTGATCGGTCTGAATATTGCTAGTGACGGCGGCCTAATTTGAATTGGAAATTTTCAGATTCAGATCCTGTCCTATCGGAAGATTTAGGACCAAAATTTGAAACAATTGGAAACTTTTCGAACAATATGCAGTAAAATCAGAGCATTTGATATCCAATAATTTGATTAGTGAATTTGAATATTCATGCCGTGAAGAAAACATTTGTGAATTTCTTTTATTCCCTTTCACAATTTGGGACATACATTTTATTTGGGGCCAGAATTATATTTTTGGGGCCAGTATTGCATGGGGTGCAACCCCCTTCAGGTCCCCCGCAACCCATCAAAATCAGATACAAACTGCCAATTTATATCTGCATATTTTGAATAATATTGACGTCTCATTAGCTTGCTTTAAGTTTATCGTCTATACGATGTGGAACTCATCCAGAAGGTCAAGCCAGTGCTCATCAATATAAAGAAAAGGTCTTTAAATTCATTGTACACTGATCAGAGATTTGTTACGTTAGTTAAAGCAACAAATCCCTGCACTGATTGAAAAGAGATTACATGCACAACTACACTAACCAGACTGGCCTTGCCATGTTTACCACTTCTGTTGAATGTATGTTTCAAAGAGGTCAGATAAATGAAGAAAATCAAAAAGGAATCAAGCAGCTCTTAAGATTGAACACAATGTGATACCCCCAGTTTAATAGTGTTTATTTTTTTTATTTTTTTATAACTGAAAAGTATTAGACACAATATTACCCTTGAAAAAGAGGCAGAATAATCTGGATTTATGCAAAATCTACTCCTGAAAATAATGTGAAATGAGCCTAGTTTGACTCTTCAGCGCATTAAACACAAATTTCACATGACATAACTAGAATTATAGCACAGATTTGCAGAGCGCATACCTACCGCCCCTCTTCATTTCCCATCGACTACAATCTACCTCAGTAACCCTTGACCCACCAAGTTGTAACCCCAAACAATGTCTTTCTCACTGTTGATCTGTATTGCCATTTACATTCTTAACACTTGAGGATCATCACTTGTGATCAGTTTTCAATTTAATTCAAGCTAAGCATTCACTGTTTGAGCTCTACTCAGGGTTAGAGTCACTTTCCAATATTGTCATTCATTGCAGAAACCAATTGTTTTGATTTCTTTGATACCAGAGATCACTTCATTTGATTTTCTTTGTGTCCATAAAATTGATTGTATGGCTGTTCTTTCATGGCATAATAATTGTTCAGCACATTCTATTGGAAAGTTTCAACTAAGTCTTGATAAATATTGCCCTAAAATATACCCAGTCCTCCATTTCTACTCTCTCCCTCTTCTAATGAGTCCCAAATTGTATTCACTTCTTCCTTAGGCAGTAACAAAACCACGGACCACATTAAATCAAAATCCAATGATCAGTTATTGAGATATCTTCATGACAAACAAACAAACAGAGGCGAAAACATAACCTCCATCCAACTTCGTTGGCAGGAGTAATAATTCAATTCAATTTTCATTGCGGATGTATGATATTTAACAGTCTGAAATGTTTCAGTAAAAAAGATAAAGCAAGTTCCCAATATTCATCTTGTTTATTTTAATTTAATGCATTTTTAAGATGCACATTTAAGCTGTCTATAACAGTGGTGCCAGAATGGCTAAGGCCCAATCATATCCCCAACCTTCACTTTTCAGGAAGTCCAGAATTCCAGATTGCTCTGCCCTCTTTTGGGGGAAACTCAATTTTAGAAGTTGAAGCTTTATCTGCACTGACACAGCGATCTCTAATTAATAACTTGTAAGTTTTATGATTTGCATAATAGGAATAGAACAATGTACATGTGTAGAATATGACTGGGTTGATGCATCATTCAACAGAATGTAAATTTGACTTTACTTACTGCCATAATTTTTAAGCAATGTGAAAAGAAAAAAAAGAAATCAGAATTCAAAAAAACTGAATGGACTGAAATTTGAATAATATGAGAGTGCACAGAAAAAGTACTATTTATTTTATTTAAAATTTAATTCTGGTTATTTTCTTTATGTTATTAAAAATTAATACTACAAAAAGAAGAGAGAAAGAAGTTGTACTCCAAAATGAATTAATAAAGATAAAATATTACTACAGGTATTGAGTTGCCTTTACCTGTCAATACAACTCTCAATATGTACAAAAAGGAAAGGATGGAGAAGTGAAAATTTTAGAGGAAATAAGTTGAAGGAGAGAGGAAGAGTGATGTGAGATAGGAAAGGATAGGGATGTGGGGAGATAAAAGTGGGAAAACTTGGTTGCTGTTGCGGAAGAAGGTGGTAATGGGTAATGTTGGAGGGCGATTGTACTTTAAGAAGTCGGAAATAGTGGTGGCAGGGGATAGAAAAGATCTGGAGTTGGCGTAAATTGGACAGGTTAGGAGGGTTGCAAGTGGGGCCAATAGGTTTGGAAGAGCCAGAAAGGAGGTAGGAGTAGGTGAGATAGGTGAGGCCTAGGCAAATGTGGGTGATGACCACATCCTCTCTGCGATTGCGACTTAGTAGGGGAGGGTTGATCCCTACTTTGGGATTGATAGTGTGAAGTTTATTATTAGTCTCAAGATTCCAAGTCTCGAGTCTTGCCAAGTCCTCCTGAGGTAGTTGGAGTTATTTGGGTGAAAGTCCGAGTAAGGTATATCGATAGAAGAAATTTGGTTTCGACAGAGCATTATGGCGGCTCTGTCAGCCCTTTATTTTCTGGGGGTGAGCAAGGTGATACGATTGGCGCCCCAGTTAGTGCTGGAGAAGACCTTGAGAAGATTAAGGGTTTTGTAACAAATGGCTTTGAGGATGTTGATGTGGGAGAGATAGGAAAGCTTAGAGTCGAGTGTGATTCCAAGAAATCCAGAACTTTCCTGCTATTTAATTGTTAGTTAAATACAGCAAAGTGTGCAGGACATGTATAAAACCTTAATTTAGCAAAATGAAAAGAAAATGAGACATAATTTTCAATGCCTAGATCGTGAGATTCTGAGAGTCCACTGTAAATTTCAGACGTTCAAGTTAGGGAAAACCCCTTGCAAGTTTCATAGGCAGGTACTTCAACTCAATATCCTCAATCAACTAGAATTCTTTAAATATTCAGATTCATAACATGTCTTTCAACTGGCTTGGAATAATAAAATACGCCTGAAATTCATTCGAAACGTTTTTATTTGGAAAATTATTCATATTTCAAGATAATTTTGGTACCTAAATTGTTCTGTGTAGTACTGATGCAAGTATATGATTATGAAGGTTGAATGAAAATGTTTTGAGTGGATTTATAGTACGATGGGTAATTTGCATATTCTTTATCAAAGCTCACAAAAACAGAAAGTCAAGACAAAATCAGGTTAATTTAACAGATAATGATAAAAATACAAAATTGAAAAAGAGCTCCAAAAACTTCAGAAATAGCAACGTTACAAATTGTAAGGAGTTTCTGATGTACACAAGAGGGTATATTCCATATATGCGTGAAGGCAAATATGATATAGACATAATTTTAAAACCATTACAATGATTTATTAAGGATTCGTACCAGCTTTATTTGCCATGTATTGAATGGAACAAAAGCATTTATTTTATACAGCTGTCTGGTTGAAAATACTATTGTTATACCAACAACAAGCAACACCATCTGTGAGGGAACGCAAATGTATGCAAATGTTTGTAATTACCAAGGTACTCACGTAATCTATGAGCATACAGTAGAAATTGTAATGAAAACATCAACTATTACTATATGGTATACTTTCAAGAGCAGTCCGAGAGATTTCCTATTTTAAGGAACCTGTAAACACATGAGAATATTGAAATCAATTAAGAGCTGTTTTGCTGATCAGATTTTACAATAAAATTGTACAGAAATACTAAGAAATGGACATTAGACCATATAAAATGTAAATTTTCAGTTTTTAATTGCAATACTTGAAATATTTAGTGTGAAACACAAAATGTTAATTTTACAAGCATTTGGATTTTCAAAATGACTGTTTCGCACCCAGCTAAAAAAAACCTTGTTGTTTTGTCCATTTTTTCCTCATATTTCAAGAATGACATGAAAAAGAGTGGATAATATTTAGCCATGAGGCCATGAGAATAATGAAGGTATTTTCCTGAGTATAGTAAGTTTCCCCTTGCAAAGATATTTTCCCCAGATATTTTTTTTTTCTTTTCAAATTTGAAGTATATAAGATTGCACAAGGCTTTTAACATTAGGACAGCAAAGGGTTGTGGGAAATATCACAAAATGGTAGCCTTAATGTAGCAAAAAGTGTTTAATTTGAGGAACATTTAGGTTCCTTACTTTAGGACAAACTCCAGGCTGAAGATATATAGTTCATGAATGGTTGTGTGAGACAGCAATACCCCTTGACGTGTTTTACTGTTAAAGATCTTTTAATGTTACCCCCACCACTGACTGTGCTGTGCATGAACCCCTTCCCCCAACCACTTCCATGCAAACAAAAGTCAGATAACATAAGGAATAAGTTACGCCCAGGTGACATCTTAGCTGAATGTACATGACATATATAGTTCAGTGATTTATCAGCTATCATTTTGCTATGTATTTTGAAACAGAACACAGCTACCTTACCTTTTAAGAAATCAGGGTTGACAAATGTGTGGGCAGTACTTTGTTTATTTTCTGTTAGAGGAATAGTCAGGGGGAAACTAGATAAGAACAAAACTAACCAGGATGCCAAAAGGGACAGACAATTGTAAAATACGGTTATTCATAGCCATGGACAAAACCATTAAAATAAAATCTTCTGTTCAACTATCAAATTTGTGGGAAAATAAGGAATCATGAAAAATTCCCCTGCATATCAGTCTGTCACGGTGCAGCTGAACAAAGATATCATCAAATTATATGAGGAATTTATTCACATATGTGAGCTAATTTAGGAATAAAACAATTATTGGAAAGGGAAGGACACTCAATTATTGACTGCTTAGAGAGGAAATTTGTCGTCATAATTTGGGATTCTGACACCTACTTTAGGAAAGACTCAATTCCAACTGCCCATACATCATGGCCAGTGATGTCACACTTCAGTGCATACAGTACAAAAGTGTATAGTATGTGCATTGAAGCTAGACATCACTAACCGTCTTGGAATTAAATGTCTGAGCAGTTGAAAATGAGAGCCTTTCCTTACCTATGCATGATTAAAGCCAAACAATCATGCAAATTAAATCCTAATTACATGCATGCCCCTTCATGCCCTCAAAAAAAAGCAAGAATTATTTGTACTGAATTTGTGTAAAACAGAGTGTCTCATCTGTTTCTTCAACCATCAGCTCGATGCTGGACATCTTGAGAAGATGCATCAAGACAAACAAACCAATCAGTACTATTATTACAGGCTACGGGATCCTCCAGGGAAATAAGAAGACACTGAAATCAAGACAACGAGAGTCATGGGTTGGCAATTAATCAACTGCCTTGCTCTTTTCTGCCTCATCTCTGTGGCGGTCATTACTGGTGACATGACTGCCACTGATGATCACTCCTCTCTCTGAGCCTCACTTGAGCAATCACAAGTCAAGAAGTTGAACTTTAGAAGGTATGTAATTACGTCGTACCTCAGTTTTCCAATGAGAAAACCAGGATGAGAGCTCGTTTCCCTTGCCTATGTGACGGATATCAGATATCACACAAGTCACTTTGTCTTGACTGGAGACTTGTCCCACTGTGAGACTCTCGAGCCCTCTAACTTGTGCATTGACGCAAACAAGTTGGAGAAATACGGATTGAATTCACACACCTCGAGCTATTTGCGCACATAGATACATATTTTATATATTAAACATCATGCCCACACTCAAAATGAAAGCTATGTTACAATGTTTTACACATGAGCCATGAAAAGGATTAAGTACCTAAGTTCAAGACAGCAATTTACAGTGACATTTTTGTTGGATTAGGTCATGCAGCCTTTTAATTTCATGGCGTCTCCCTTTTGAAATCCCTCAGGAATGAACAGATGAAATTTCATTTTTCTTGGAGGCTTGGCAGTCAACATACAGAAGAGGAAGATTGTAACAAATGTGATCACTTCTTGAAAAGTATGCACCAGATATAACACTAAGTTATTACTTCGCAAACAAAA